>LUKR01000124.1:0-20094 GCA_019395275.1 Puccinia brachypodii | reverse complement strand
ATTTAAAAAAAAAAAAATTAAAAAAAAAAAAAAAAAAAAAAAAAAAAACATAAACCAGCCTCATGATAGGTCGAATGAACTTACTGATCAAGTCTTGACGATCACCGAATTTGAATTCAAATGAATCCTGCCAAGCAGGAGCGGCGATATTAAGGACGGTGTTAGTTACATTAACAGTCTTACAGACTGAGGCATCTGATAAACCAAATAATCGAGGTAATAAACTATCTGCAACAGAAAAAGCAGGGTAACGAATCAGCTAAACTATGCTCAAGAAATTCTCATCTTCATCAACTTAACGACTAACCATTCTTCACTAATGCATCTACAACCTCGGGTTGGCCTTTGCGGATCGGATCTGAGATATCAATTACCAATTCGACTTCTTCCAAAGACCGAAGTTTCCTATCAATCAAAAAAAGCCATTGATCGTCAATTTACTTAGACAACATGTTGTATAGTTTTTTGTTTTGTTTACTCACTTATCTTGTCTTAAACCTTCTGCTTGACGCAAAATTGAATCTCTTATAGACATCAAGAACTCCATTTGGCTAGAAATTTCCGAGTCTTTCCATGTCTCACACTGACGATACGGAATTGAATTGATAAACCAACCAATGGGAGTCAGTCTTTCCAAGAGAAGCGAATTTAAGATGCGGTCCCAAATCCATTGGACATACCAACGGTGGCCAACATGCCTGGAAAACACTGGCAGACTGTGATTGATGGGGAGAAGATTGGTGAATTGCGATTTCTTCGGCCAGGTGGGGTAAGATGGGGGCGATAGCCAGTTTATAAATTTCAAGTACCTTTATATATATATAAAATGGGTAACGGGAAGTAAGCTTTGATACTATGAGTTGTGATGAACGGTCAAGTTACCTACTTTCGACATCAGGTCAAGCACGCGTCGGCGTTCCAGGTCCCCTTGAGAATGGTTATATAAGATATCTTTCACCGTTTCGAAATAAAATGCTGATAGCGTCTTTGTTGTAAAGCTCGTTACAAGTTGTACCACTAAAATTTGGAAAACATACACAAAAGAGGAAACAGTCAGTGTCAAATAATAATAATAATGATCAATTGCCAGAGTCGAGTCAGAATGCAACTGAAGCGCTGACCTTTCTTGAAATCAAGTTCGTTGTACGCATTCTGTACTGAACACTGGAACTCATAGAGGAGATGCAGCATATATTTCTCGATCTACCAAGACGATCGAATGTCAAACCTGATCATCAGAAAAGTTCTCAATAGTACTCACCATCCCAAAATCATCACGAGACAATTTAATTTCATTGGACTTTGAATCTCCTTCCCGATAGACATTACCGAGTAAGAAACGAGCTGTGGATCTGATCTTTCTAACCAGGTCCGAGAGACGTGATAGCTGATCGACCCCGATCGACACATCCTTCGTAAAGTCCACTGAGGCCGTCCAGAGCCGGAGAACATCAATCCCAAATGCAGGCTGCTTTTTTGTCTACTTCCAAAACGCGAAGCTTCAATAAAGAAAAAAGAATCGGGAGTTTCGGAATTATTTTGAATTTCGTACCTCATCTCCATTAATAAGATACAATGGACTAAGCACGTTGCCACTTGATTTGCTCATCTTTCGACCGTGTTTATCCAACGTGAAACCATGAGTCACCACGGATTTGTAAACCGGATTGTCGGGTTGGTCCGCCTGAGCGGCAGCGATGAAGGTGAGGATCTGAGACTGAAACCATCCTCGATGTTGATCCGAGCCTTCCAATACCATATCAGCCGGGGTACCATCGGAAGTGAGCCATGATACGCCACTATCAAACCATACATCCATTACGTCGGTCCCCTTTTTGAAGCTGCCTGGGGTACCAGGTGGGATGAAATCTTCAACAGGTCCCTTCCACCAGTAATCAGTACCACGCTCCCTTAAGACGTTGATGATCCAGTTGACAGATTCGTATGTTAATAGAGGTAGGTCGGTTTCGACAGAATATAACACAGGGATTGGAACCCCCCACGGGCGCTGACGAGATATACACCATTCGGAGCGAGACTTAATAAATGACTCGAGCCGGTTTCTGCTTGCCGGGGGGTGAAATTCAACACGTTCCATCATCGATAGAGCCGCCTTGCGTATATTTTCAAGTTCAACAAACCACTGACTCGTGATTCTACAGAAGCCGCGAAATAAAAGGAGTTTGATTTCTTGCTTTTGTTCAGATTTTTTTGGCAAGTTACTCGAGACACTTACTTGGTCAGAATCGGTGTTTTCGTTCTCCAGTCATATGGATATTTGTGTCGGATCTTAACTGGCTTTCCGATTAGTCTTTTCTGCTCTTCTAACATGCGAATCACTTCGGTATTACCTTCCTCTAGCGCTGCTTTACCATACAACCTCTTGCACCATTCCGTCGTATCCTGACTGTTGAATTTACCTTGGTCATCAACAATGTCAATCAAAGAGGGTGTTTTTGAGGGGTAATGAGTTGTCATGAACTCGTTGTAAGCATAGAAATCTTCGAGTCCATGAGATGGCGCGGTATGTACGAGTCCACTTCCACTCTCGGCCGTCACATGCTCCGCACTAAAGATCGGTAGTTCTGAAGAGGTAAAGTCGTGGCGATATGTGGTTGATTCCAGTTCCTCGCCTGCATTGACAAGACAGAGGTATGTGAGTATCAGCCAATGAACGTAGACTGGACTACCCCAAACGTAGTCGAAACTTAACCGCTAAGTTCTCCCAGAATTTCCAGCTTCAGCGAATCTTCTGAAAGAAGTTCTTGGAGGGCCGGCAGTCGATCAGTCGCAAAAATCAACACTTCCGCATTGGATGAGCCGTCGGACGAGAACTTGACGAGGGAATAACGCGCCGATTTGCTGATCACCACTGCCTACCAGCCAGAAAGACGCAACAGATTAAGTAGCTCTTGTGGAAAAGATAAGTGAAGTAATCGCGTGTAACTACCTACCTGATTGGCTACCAGGGTCCATGGAGTCGTAGTCCATACGACAGCTCTGAGTTTCGCGGTGAAATCAAACCGTTCGGTTACTATTTGTAAGGCAGGTGAAGGATTCACGATATCGAATGCCACATAGACGGAACGACTTAGATGGTCGTCTCGATATTCGATTTCAGCTTCAGCCAAGGCGGTTCCAGATGATGGTGAGAAATGCACGGGTTTTCGGTGTCGAGAAATCAGGCGATTCTTAACCATTTGAGCAAACAACTCGAGTTGTTTGATCTCGTAATCATGATCTGATGACGTATACAGAGTGATTAAGGGCGTGATTTGTATCTGGTTGAGTTGGAGTCAGATTCTTCGATCGAGGCCTACCCAGTGTCCGCCAAGCCTTCTCCCAATCGGTCAGTATGGATAGTCGATCGAATTGCTCGACTTGTAATTGGATACCTTCCATTGCTGTCGCCCGAGCAGCATCGCGAACTTGAATTGGATCGAGTGGTTCAGGATCAGGACGAGTGCTGCGAATTCCTCGGATTGCCTTCAGCTCTAACGGTAAACCATGGCAATCGAAACCAGGTAGATAGCTGTAATGAAGCAGCACGGATGAGTCTGAGTTGAAACATATATCAAGACTTTTGAAGACTACTTTTCTCTTACTTGATCCGAAAACCGTGTAATAGCTTATTTCGGTTGATGATGTCTTTCAAGATTTTGTTGAGCGCATGACCTGACAGAATAAAAAAATAAAAATAAAAATGATGAGATAGCTTTGACAGACAGAGTTTAAGAAAATTACGAACCCATATGGATCGAGCCATTGGCATATGGAGGTCCATCATTAAGCGTCCAGACGGGCCTAAGAAGTTGATTACTCTGCGAGACGAGTATCAGTTTTTGAAGAAAACAAAGCAAGCAGTGTAATTTGAATAAAACTTTGGACTGACCTGCCAGTCCCACAGCTTTTTGGTGGTCCTTAAGCGTAACTGAGTCTCGTTTTCTTCCGAATTCAAACGGCGCAGAGGGAATTCTGTCCTCGGTAGTAAGAGAGTGTCGGAGTATAGCTTGTTGAGATTATTGGAGCTTGTTCCATAACAGCGATGTCTGACCAGAATGGATTGGCGATGGTTGATTGGTATAGTTCGTCTCATCGATAACTTGTCCCAACAGCATCAAGAGGGTATCTGGTCCAGTCGAGAGTGCTGAGATTTGAAACCGAACGGCTGGACACCTCCATCCGGTCGCTCGGCGTGGTCGTCGACCCTAACCCGGCACTTCTCACGACAGCCGTAGCACTGATCCAAAACTGATCAAGTAGCTCGGTGGGTTGGCATGGCACAGCCAGTTCCGGCAAAAGACACCACCTTCGGAAACACAGATTTCAAACCTGAAGCTCAAGAGGCTAACATGCTAATTGACTTGATCTCATCTGTCTGAGATAATATTGGGACATTTCTTTTGTTGTCAGCGAGAATCTTGTTGAAATTACCCGGATGTTTTTTTTTTTTTGGCGGGACGGGGGCCTACTTAGTCAGTTTACAGCGAGAAACTGAGATTGATTTGGTAGAGATTAGAGATGTGAAACAGTAGAAAGAAAAGGTGATGTGATCGAGATAGCTGTTAAAAGATTTTGGCTCATGGGGAGGAGACAGATTATCAAACTGGATGTAATCCAACACGTCTCAATCTAAGCTCCCAAATTTATAAAATGGCATCTATAGACAAGCAGAACGCTAATCCATTCAAGATTTCCTGAAGCGAGCCATGTATCAAGTCGACTTTCTAGGGGGACGGGATTTGATCCATTAAACTAATTTACTGAATACCTGAGGAGTAGCCTGTTCAGATCAAGAAGGATATCAAGTTAGTCATGTATAATTCGAATATTAGGAGCAGGATAAGAGTATATAGAATCGATTTCTCAACGTACGCATTCATCAACACAGTGCATCAAGTGAAAGAGTTCTTCAACGCAATCCTCTCCCTTATCGCCCTTGCCACCTAAAACTCGTTCTTGACAATGGTCAAAGTGACGTTTGTATTTCGAGCACTTAGATTCGGCACATTCTGTCAATCAATCAATGATCACTTCAATAATAAGCTACACATATCTAGGATTCAGTCTCAAGAGTGAGGCTTACCTTCCCGGATTGCTGGGGCGGGCTGTGGAGGAGATGAGTAAATGAGAGATGAGGAGAACGAGGTCAGCAGTAATAATCAAGGTGTGTCGATCATGAGTGGAGTCGGACTCACATCCTCAGGTTCGTCTTCCTCGTCCTCCTCTTCTTCTTCTTGCCCCTCCTCGTCGTTGGCCTCTTTGGCTTCAGCAGACACCGTCGGGGTAAAGTAATCGGTGATCGCACTGGCGACGTTCGAGCATACCTCGGTGAATGAGTTGGTCGATGCTGAAGTAGATGAGGAGGCGTTGGGCATCTCGTGATCCTGAGCTTGGTTGTGCTGGTTTCTCTTTGGGTTTTGAGTAGCAGTGGCAGTGGCAGTGGCAGTGGCAGTAGTCCAGGGAAGGAACTCAGACTGCCGCAGCCCAACTTCGGCCGAAGCAGGGACAAGCGCGCCAACCGCCCTCGTCCAGCCGACGTCAGCCCCACCCAGCAGAACCAATCACTCACTCCATCAACGCAAGTTCTGTTTAAGACGATCCTATTACATCATCTTACTCAGGAATGCTATGAGTGTTAATATGGATAATGCTTCTCACGAGGATCAAATGTGAACATTGAGATTAAATAGTTTGAAGAGCAGGATAGAAATCCATCTTTTTATTTACATGTCCATCAACTTGCAGATGAGGAGGTCTGTCTTGTGAGGGAGGGGAAAGACGCAAGGGAACAAGTACCCTTGGAGGGTACGGATTGATCATCCTGCTTGATATTGATGTGGGTTTAATAGATAATATTCAGTACCACCCTTGAGGTGAAAAGAGATGACCTAGCCTATAGAGCCAATCGTAACTCATCACGATGCATCCAAATAATCTTACAGACAGCAGGGATGGCGATAAGTAATTCCCAGTATGGACGTAGGGTCTGACGAAAGGAGAGGTTAACTTTAGCGCGACAATATGGACAAGTCTTAAGAACTGAACGATAATCCTGTTGAAAATTAAACCATTCTTCAATACAATCCTTATGGAAAGTATGCTTGCATTTTAAGGTACGTAGATCCGAGTCCATCCCTTCCCAGCAAATTGAACAGTTGTTTCCTGATTCAGCCTCTGATCCTTCAGCGGTTTCCAAAGTAGGTGGCTTGTCCTCATCAGGGGGGGCCGAGTACTTTTCTCCCAAGCTCGCCCTCTGTCCATTAATTTCTACTGGTCGGTCAACTTGTTCGATCACTTCTAGCTGCGTTTTTTCCGTTTGTAGGTTTGCAAGCCATATTGCAGGTGGTTCAGCATTTTTTAAGATGTCAGATTTCTTATCGCTGTTCAATCTGAGAACTCACTTGACGACTCGAGCCAGGCTCAATAGCTTGCTCTGATTTTGTCGATGCTTCAAAATCTGGTTGCAACCTCGGAAGCTCGATAGCCAATTTTGCCGCACCGAAACTGGACTCGCCAACCGATTCTACGGCTGCTATTGAACTAGAAGACTGATCTAATCCTGCCGGGGGTCTTCCTAGACTCTGTCTAACAAGCTAGTAACAAGAGAAACCAAGAAGAGTTTGAGCTATGAGTATCTGGTTTTTAGTCTGAAGCAAAGTGTCGCTTAACTATCAGGAGTAGTAGTAATAAGGGAACCATTGCGAATTCCGAGCGTGATTACTCCAAAGGTCCAAAACGATTCAGCTGGAAAATGGGCTGCCGAGATCGCTTTCTACTATTCTAGTGCGTGTGCAACGAAAGACGCTCATGTGCAGGTGCCTTCAGGCTTGATTGTAAAACTTAGCTTACGTTCCACAATTTTTAGATCTATGCTTTTCCAAGAAAATTAAAGTGGACGGATGAAGCTGCTGATCAGTGATCGACTGGCCCATTTGGCAGACTTCTTTCCTCAAGATCATTGCAAACTGACATAGAAGAGTCCTTACAAGTAGCAGATCGTTCCTGTGCCGCAATGCAAAGAAAGGCATGTAGTCCAACCTCCAAAGCTCCTCCTTGAGACTGCATGTGAGCCTCATAAAACGTCCTCGTCCGACGAAATGCCGTCATTTGGTAACTTTCATCCATGTTGTTGGAGTGTCTCTCTCCGTAATATTGGTGGTTGTTTTTCCGCATTTCCGTAGGAGTTAAGTCTGACAGGTAAGAACACCCTCCTCGTGCACCCGCCACTTGTCCCTAATGGATGTTTGGGATTGGTCAAGTTGACAGGGAAACATGCCAAACAGAGCAGTCCGGTAAACCCACGATTAGTGATTCGAAAACCCCTTGTGTCGAATTCTTGTTGACCAAGACTTAGAATGGAGGCTGCTGGAGGCTGCTGCAAATTGCTGTTGCTCAGCTATGACTGCGGGGGTTAGTTCTAGTACATACTGAGTTTCATCGAATAAGTTTGTGTTGGGCACTCGTGATGCTTTTGCAATCTCACACAGCTTCAGCTTTACCAATTGTCAGGCAAACGTGGCACAATAAAATCTTGTCTTTTCTTTCAAGTGATATCTCAAGAAATTGCATCCTCTGTATGACCAACGTGATAAGAGAGAAAGAGAGAGAGAGAGGATGCAAGGCAAAGAGCTCAACTATTACCAGTAACACCCATGCCGCGCTTCAACTTCCTTCCATCTGAAACCCACACAAGCTTAGCTCTTGATGTCTCAAAGCGTGCTTGAACATCTTCCGGGCCGGGAACCGGAAATGAACAGAAAAGGTGAAAGATGAATTGCAAAAAAAAAAAACAAAAAAAAAAACAGGATGTCTAGAAGGTAGCCCGAAGAAACAGAACCTGCGCGATTTTTTTGCTATTCAGTGAGTATAGATTGATGAGGAAAAATAAAATGTTTTGCTTGTAGAAAATTTACGACATATCAATCAAGCATCCCAATCACTAAGAGTGAAAGAATTCTCTGAAAAGAACCTGGAGCGAAAAGAGATAGATTGTTGTCAGAAAAAATCGCAGAAAGATAAGGCCGGCCCAAAACACAAGTGATAATAATTAGAGAGAAAATCACAAACCTAGCACGGATATTTCGACCACCAAAGAATCGACCATCGAAAGTTTTGACTGCTTTCCAAGCTCCAACCAGTCCAGAATACAGGATAAATACTCGAACTTTCTCTGATGGATCGTCTACATCCTCTCGTTGTATGATTCGAACAAAGCATCGTTCAACAATCCCATGTTTTCTTGCTTCTTCAGCTATTCAGCAAACCCAACATGAGTGATACGGACAATTCATATTCGTACGTAAACCCATCCAAGATAAACTTGGAGCAATGTTGATTTGAATGGCGAAAGTTTTAACAGCAACAAAAAAAAGACTGACCGATTTCTGTTGCCAATTCATCGTCCACCTCATCAACTGTTACCACGTTAGTAAGGTAGACGATCCGAGTAGGTTCCCCATATCGAAGTTTCTCCTCCAAATCTCTTTGAGATTTCGCCTCATCGATCACCACACCTCTTCCCTTGGCCATCGATCCAATCTTGTGCGGTCCAGCCGGTCCAGCCATGCCGGGATCCCCAGGATTTTCTTTGCGCTTCTTGTTCCCGCCGGGGGCTGTGGTAGCTGCTGCGACCGTCAGGATACTGGTTCGACCCGATTCATTCGCACCTAATCCTTGTCCCTCTTTCCAGCCGTACTTATCCATCAATCGTCGGGCGAAGTCGGGCTGACCAGGACTAATCAAAAAGAAATCATCAAGAATCAGATTTATTCGAGGTTATTACCTTACGGAATTACCTCGACGAGGACGAGTCACTGAGAACGATGAGAATGATGAAAATATACTGACGCCTTATTCGAAGCCTCAGGCGTTGGTCCCGTTGACGCAGAGTCTTGATTGGACGCGGCACTGGGCGCTGGGGGTTTAACCCCGTTGAGAGCAGCAAGTTTGGCTGCAATTAATTTAGCTTTAGCTTGGGCTTCTAACAGGGTCGGAGGCAGATTAGCTGTTGGTTGGGATGGTACGAATGAGGGGGCTTCTGGTACATCGGTGGCAGTTGCTGGGGAAGTACCAGATCCCTCATTGTTAGAGCCTTTTAATTTTTGAAGACGTTCCGCAATCAGCTTCGCCCGGGCCTGGGCGTCGGCAACTGACACGATCGGTGCAACGCCGGTTGGTGGTAGTTCCGCTGATGGACCCGACTCAGCCATATTGACTTCAGTGTTTGCGACATGATGCGGGGGGATGTAAGGAATTCCTTGCGACAAAGCTACTCGACGAGCATAAGCCTCATCTCCAGTTTCGGCACGTCCCGTTGAAGGAACTGGGACGGCCGAAGGAGAGGGTTGATTGATATCCTCTTTCGCACTAGGTTCATTGTATTCCGGAGGAGGTGCGAAGAAGTTACCTAATGTGATGAAAAAGCGCTAAATGAGGACAATCGAATGCATTTGCAGGTTTGAGACGAAATGTCGAGTATAGCTTACCTCGAGGGGCCGCCCTAGCATCATCGCTGACACTGCCATCATCGTCAGAGCTATAATAAGAACTTTCAGACATTTCCTCACGTTCTTGTCGTTGTTGACGTTGGCGCTCGAGTCGCAAGGCTTCGCGTCGCTCTTCACGCCGGCGTTTGATAAAGTTCATCCATTCATTCTGAGGGGGCGGGGTAAAATCACAGGTGAGAGTGTCAGCTCCATAAGCTCAAAGATGTCAAACCGATCTGTGGAACTGACGTAATCATTGGGTCGGGCCGGGTCATAATCCTCCATGAACAGGATTGCAGGGTCTACTTCACGGGTTTTCCCTTTCTTCTTGGACTTGAATCATCAATTAGATCATCATCCACCAGCTAGCAATTTGAGCCGATTGGGCATCCTTTGTCCCGGTGTGAGAAAATTCATAGGATGGGCGTACTTTTTTGGAGTTTCTAGCAGCCCTGAGGGCCAATTTCCGCCCGGCCTCTGACTGTGCAAATCCATTGACATCCCCACCCCCACCCGTCCCAAACTCGTCTTCAGGTAGAGTGAGAGGTGGAGGTTGCTCCAGTTTCTTTTTCAACAGCTTATTAGTAGTCCCAGAGCTCTTGGTGGGTACTAATCCCTGCAAGGTTGTTGTTTGAGCAAGCATCGCCGGTAATGAATGCTTAAAGCCGGGAATGCTAGAGTCGACCTTCTCAGTGGTGGATGATGCGTCGAGAGTACCAGTGGTTGCGCCAGAAGTATTGGAACTACCAGGAATGCGTTCAGGGGCATGGGCAGCAAGAAAGCCACCTTTACGAGCAAATACACTAGGAGCTTTCGAGGTCCGAGTAGCTGGCGCGGGTGCATTGAGTGCCGCCTTCGCACGACCAGGAATGTGCATCGTTCGGTTGGTTGGATTGTTTGCAGCGATCTCGTGATCATCGTCAGGCGCAAAAGCAGTAGCGGCGAGGCTGGACTTTGTAGGAAACGAGACCGTCGCCGAGAACGGCACCGCGAAAGGTTTGTTGGCCGATTTCGCAGGTTGTTTTCGGATCACCGGCGCAAAGCGGAGGGAAGAAGACCATGAAGAAGCTGATGCTTATGGGTTAGCAAGAAGTCCACAAACAAAGTATTCAAAAGGTATAAAAATTGATCGAACAAATTTATTGAGGGGAAATCTTGTTTTTCTATAATCTCAATATGTATTGTGGAGATGCAAGAGGGAGGGGGGAGGGGGAAAACGACCTAGGCGAAAGTTGAAACAAGATAGGCGCAGATTTGATATAGAGGAAGATGAAAGGACGTTTGGGTTCACCTTTGGATTTTTCGTCATCTTTTTTGGTCTCGTCCCTTGAGTTATTTTTAGTGCTCGCTTGTTCGTCCTGATCGGCATGAGTGATGCTAGTAACATTTGTGTCGGATGCTGTCGACCCCGGCTGGGCAGATTCCGAGGCGGAGTTCTCGGTAGGTTCCTCCGTTGGCCTCTTGGCTGGATTTGAACCGCCTAGGGATATCCCAGCGTAAAGACCACCTCCGCCACCGATCGAAGACGTGGGATTTCCACTAGCTGAGGAGGCGCCAGAGAAGGCACCGAATTTAAAGCTCATCGGAGTACCGGTTCCAATCCAAAGCGACCGGGCGATTTTCGTTTAACCAGGATCCAAGGAGACGATCGAGTTCCTAATATTGATGCTGTGCTTTTGAGGGTGTGTTAGCTTGGCTCGGCAGTCTAGTCTGGAGTCGAGGGCAGGGCAGGGCCGAATTGGGGGCGGAGGAGCAGCTGTCACATCACTTTCAACGTTTCACCGGGCCTGTCACCACCCTGAACTGGCCGGTTTGCTGTCCTACCTCTCTTCAAGATGGAGTCTGATGGACAACTTGAATAAATTCAGTGGTTGAGTGTTGCAGCACAGTTCACGCTTACGGGCAAACAGATCAGTTCCGTCAAATGGATCTGATCCAACAACTGATAGAACTGAATCCATCTTAAAACAGGTACAGCCTCGAACAAGATAAGAATGGAAAGAGTGTGATGTAGAGAGAGTAGAAAATCATCAGACGGGACAAGGGGAAAGAGTGTGGAGTACTCTGATAGTACATTTCCCCATCAGTGAACCTTCTCCATGATAAACAAGCCACAATTATCTTGTTAAGGACGTATTGTTATTCATTTTGATATCATCTCTGAGTGTTTGGGGTAGCAACAGTTAAGATATATTCCAAGAGAAATGAAGGAATGATGAAATCATGGATGATAGCAAAGAGAGTGGGAGTGGGAGTGAAGATTTTTGAATGTATACATATATTCATGTCTATATACAACATGAAAGAATGAATTCCAGATGTCTTTAAAGTAATTATTTTATCATCTATCTCATTTATTATTATCAAAGAAAAACAGTGGAAATTTTGATTGATGAGTATGTTGATTTTATTTTATTGTTCTTTTTTTTTTCTTTTCTGATTATTTGAGTAAGGTTGTCAATGTCATGAATGTTGATCATGGATATGCAACCGAACTGATTGATAAAAGAGCTTCACTACCTCCAACCTGCTTCCTGTAATGTATTTATTTATATATATAATTTGTACTTAAATCGAGTAAAAAAATGCAGGCGCACAAATGATACACAGAGTTGATGTCCTAAAGAACTAGGGCTACACAGTTTATGAAATGAGCTATGAGCCGGCAGAATAACATTTATCACACCCTTTAAACAAACCGACATCCAAGATTGACCACAAAAATCGATCAACATAAGCCTCCCTCCTCAAAGAATGAGCGATGATAAGAGAGATCTAGCTTACAGACTCTCCTGTTATTCCGCTCAGTAGGTGTAGTCCAAGGGCATTTAAAACTGTAGACTAGCTCGTTCGGATCTCCAACGGCAAAACCAATAGCAACTAGATAAATTTAAAACAAAAGAAATCAGATCGAGAAACGAAAAGAAAAAACCTGTCTTGTTTTTTTTAAAAAGAAATCCATCATAGCCCGCCTTCTTTCATTTTGAAAATAACTCACTTAAATATCCTTTGTTGTTACGCGCGAGGTACGAAATTGCGTAAACGAGGTAAGTCATGTTTCCCTTAGTACCGAGCCTCTGACAACCCCTAAAATACAATTGTTGATTTACTTTTTATTATTATTTTTGTTTGGTGGAGGAGAATATAAAGATCGAGATTAAATTTTTCCAGGTTCATGAATTTTCTCTGAAACTAGAATCTTGAGACTCACTTGAACCTGATGTAGCCGTATCACCCTGTTCTCCTGCATGGCATTGACTGGTATCGCAAGAGTACTTCTTCAATCCATAGTCAGTGCAAGCTGTGGTTATGAAGACTATAAATTAGTATCCAAACCAAAGCAAGCTACTGCTTCCAAAGAATCCAAGATGTGAAGCCAAGTAATTTGATAAAAAGAATAACTGACATCTCAAGAGTTGATCGACTGGCTTATACGAGCCGAACTCGTTCCCGCAGTGAATATTGGTCATCACCACTGGTGGCGGAGCCGGAGCGGGTAGCTTCGAGGGATCAGAGACACGTTTGATTAATACCGGATGAGTTGAGCCGGCCACTTGGATGAACCAGAGGGTGAGTAAAGCCCCCAGGATCATGATGGTACGATCATGAGGTAGCATTTGTACCATGGGCTCTACAGATTATTGAGGGAAAGTGAGATCGGATGCTATAATGATTGTGGGTCAATTGATTTGATTATTTACTACTGCTTGAATTACTCTTTCTTGTTTTGCGGTATGGGAGAGAAATTCTTCCTTGTTTGTGATGAATGGTGCTGACAAACCCTTCGTTCCTGGTCTGGGGGGAGGTCATAGAAGACTGTAGAACCCGTTGGTGTGGCTTAAAAAGCTGAAGTTCCAAATGTTGAGGTTTCCAGGCAATATGCCTGTACGAGCACATCTGTGACCAAAGTGGTGAGGCCAACCGACAGGGGAGGTGTTACTCTGTGTACGAATGCGAGGGGTCAGTGATAAAAGCTGGCAGGGATGGTCTTGAGCTGATAGCCAGTATCAGCGTGTTTTGTGGGCGCCACCTCCGGGATGATGATGGCAGACTTTTCTTCGCGGTTACCATGTACACAAATAGTTGTAGTCACCTTATTCGTACAGGTGATCTGACTCATGAAGGAGAACAGTAATAAACTCCACAAGTTCTGATTGATGATGACCTCCGGGGTGGGCCAACCCTAGAGTGTCTCCCTCGCATGCAAACATTTGGGGCCAACTTTCAAAAATCGACTAAGCCTACATTTGATCTCCAGTAAATCAGAGGGGTTCCTAATTTATTATTATTACTCGTATTTACATCAACAAATTAAGAGATTGGTTTTTGAAAGGAAAAGGAACAAAAACCTATAGTAATGGATGTGTGAACCTGTGTTCCAACTTGCTCTTTTGATCCACATCAACCAAAGGCGAAGAATGGATTAGGACAGTTATTGGGCTTCATTTAAAAACCGGGAGGTAAAAAAAAAAAGACGAAAAACTTGTATTTGACTATGTTTGTAACAGAAGAAAAAGAGAGAAAAAAACATAAACGACAAAGGGAAAAAAAGCCTGGCGTGTAATGGATTCGTAGTCGATGAAGAAGATCATTCAGCAAACAAAACAAATAAAACCCAACATTTTGAGAAAATAGAAATGAAAAAAAAAAACATGAATTGCCGTGTTGTAGTTTTTTTTTCTGTTTCTTTCTGCAAACTTAATGTCGAAGAAAAAAAATGAACGATTGAATGGTAGAGAGATAGTAGTATTAAGCAACATATTTGATTGAAAGGTCTTGGCCAAAGTTGTGAGCAGGGGATTCTTCAGCTTGAATCTTAGGATGATGAGTCTCGAGATCCCCCTGATGACGATGTTGGTCGACATCGTCATCATCGTCATCATCTCCTAGTACGTGTTTGTTGGCGAAGGTGGTGCTTAGGTTAGAAATTTCTTCTTGTCTCTCTTCTTTATTTTTATTGTCACTCTTGTCGTCGTCATTCTCATCATCATTATCATTATCATCCTCCTCGTCATCATCTTTTTCAATCATTTCCTCCAACATCTTGATCCTGAACTGTTTCTCTACAGCTTCCTCTTCTTTCTTCGCTGCGATATCTTTCCACTTCTCGACCTCATTAGTCATTTCTAAGATCTTCAAGTTGTGTGCTTCGTGTAGCTCAATCAAATTCGTATTTTGATGAATATTTCCTTCACTTGGCTTGGCAGTTCCCGCCGACGAGTTTGATTGATTTTTCAATCGGCTTTCGAGTTCTTCCCTCTTGCACATTTCTTGTTCGATCGTTTGACTGAGTTCTTCAACCAAAGCTTGTGACATTTTGATTCTCTCATCGCTTGACTCAACTCGTTCTTTGAAAGTCGCCAATTCCTTTTGTAATAAGGTTTTCTCTTCGATATGTTTGGTAGTTTCCTGAGAGTGGAGTTCTCGAGCGTGTTCGAAATTTGCAACTAATTCTTCCTGATTCTTTTCTAAGAGTAGTTTCTGTTCTTCCGCGTCTCCCTTAGTCTTCTCCAAAGCCCTCTGGAGGTCTTCCAATCCGTCCGATTGGACTGGCTCGTTTGCCTTCGCCTCGAGATCCGCTAGAGTACTGCGAGCCGTTTCGAGATCGGCCGTCAACCGATCGATCTGATCCGATTGATCTTGCTTACTCTTTTGAGTCGACGAAAGATCGAAGTGTAAGGCTGAAAGTTCTAGTTTTGCCTGCTCGAATTCGGCCTCAAGGGTGGCTTTTTCAGACGCGAAGTCAGAATGTAAGGCAGCCCGTATGGCCTCTAGCTCAGCCTTGTGCGATTGTACCAACTGATAGGTGAAAGAGTGTTACAACCAGTTCAATTGGGTATCAAGACTAGTATGACAAAACTGATCGAGACTCACCTGTTCAGTAGATTCTTGAGATGTTGAACGGAAGGACTTCAGTTGATCGATATGAGCTTCGTTCAACTCGTCTTTGGCTCGTTGATACTCTTGCTCGAGTTGAAGGGCGTGCTCAGCCTTGAGCGCTTCAATGTCACCGGAAAGTCGTTCTTCTAAAGCCTTGTGAGTGGAACCATACAAAAAGGCAAGCACAAATGGTCAAGAGAGATTTCTTGGCCACGCGAGCTTGGGGGTTGACCCAATGAATGTTATCAACTTACCTGTTTTTCAGTATCAAACGCTTGGTTGTGAGACTTCAACTGGTCTAGTTCGGTGTTCATACCTGACTTCTCTTCCTGAATTTCCGCGAGCTCTGACTCCAATTTGGCAAGAACCGCAGCATGTTCTTCCTTCAAAGCGGCGATGCTCGATTCGAATTCTTCCTTTGCCATCGATTTGGCTTCTTCGACAGCACTTGCGAGTTCCACTGCATGCTCCTCTTTGCGAGTAGCGTCTGAAGACGCCGTCACCTCTTGAATCTCCGCGAACGCCTTTTCTGCTGCTTCGACTTTAGCCTCGAGGGTCTCACGTAAGCTTTGAAGTGTAGACTCGTGTTCCTTGGTCAAAGCCTCGACCTGCGAAGCGTGGTGAGCCTTCAATTGGTCTAACTCCTCTGAATGCTTTTGAGAGAGTTCGTCGGTCTTCTTGTTAAGCTCTGTGGCGATGGTTGTCTCGAGATGGGTGACTGCTTCGTTTTGGACTTCCTTGGCCTGACGTTCTAGCTCTTCTAATTTGGATTCGAGAGTGGCCTTTTGGGCCTCGAATTCGATGCGTGCTCCGTCCAACTTGGAATCCAATTCTTTGGAGTGCTGGCTGGATAACTCAAGAACCGTAGCCTCCTTCGAGGTAGTGGCCTCGTCCAACTGCTGCTTCAACTCTTTGACCGATTCTTCAAGCCGTGCAACCTCAGACGACGATTCACTTTGCCGGGTGTGGAGATCAGCCTGCTCTTTCTGATGTAAATCAATCAAGCCTTCAAGTTCTGCGATCCGGACCTTTGCCGCTTCCAGGGCGGCTTTCAGTGCATCGTGTTCAGCGGTAGAGCTAGGAGCTTCAGGTTGGGGGACGTTTGCGATCTCCTCCAACTGGGCATTAAGGCTCTGGATTTCCGCTTTTAATTTCTCTTGTTCAGCAGCCGCACTATTGGTCGCTTCGTCCAGCCGGCCTTCGAGGGTTGCCAATTCCTCGACCTTGGCTGCTAATTTGGATTCGGTTTGAGATAACTGTAAAATTGAAAAACCAGGGACCGATATGATGTTACTTGATCATACAAGGGAGCGTCAGTTCAGGTATGCAGTCACGGACCTTGCTTTCCAGTTCGGCAGTGGCCTGGCTAGAGCCATTAGCAGCGGGTTTCGTGGCAGCAGCCTTTGTGATCGTTGCAGAAGGCGCAGTGGATAATTTCCTTCCGGCTGCGAGACTGCTCTGTGCATTTCGCAGTCCAGTTGTAGCGTTCGGGGGTGGCTTTCGCGCGGTAGTTGTAGCGGCAAGGGCACTGGTTGTAGTTGTCTTGGGCGGCACGCGTGTGGCAGTGGATATTATGCTCGTCCTGCGGGATGCCACCCCAACTGGCGGAGAACCTGCTGCATTGGGAGATGGTTTGGCGGTTGTGCGACCCGCTACAGGTCGAGTAGCAGTAGAGAGGCGAACGGGGGCTCTGGTGGTCGTAGTGGCGGTAGAAGCACGAGGATGTGCTTTGACAGGAGGGGCAGGCTCTGATTTCTTGACAGCAGCAGTCGGCTCCTTCTTGCCTGTAGAGGCTGGTTTAGCTGGAGTCTGATTAGCAGGTTGATCGGTGACGGTGACGCTGTCGGTGTCGGTGACGCTGACGCTGTCGGTGACGCGGAGGGCGCCATTGTTCGTAGGGAGTGAAGGCTCTTTAGAGAGTTCGACAGCTGGGGTGGATCTCTTTACGCCTGCTGGACTAGCTCTGGGAGAAGCGGTTTTATCGCCTGAGCCTTTTTCTGAAAGGGAGAAATGCAGGTGATCGGGTTAATGAGCAGGTGGCCGAAGGGGTGATATCTAAGGGCGGAAGGGTTACAAGTGGCTGTAGGCGTAATAGTAGAGTGTGGTAGTAGCTTACCAAAGGCAGCGATTGCGGCAGCAATACTTCGTTTTGCAGGAGCACTTTTTTCAGGGCCGGTCGAACGGGGTGGCTTTGATGCTGAAAAAGCTTTGTCGGCCTCGTGAGATGAGTTTGGAGGTTTATCTGAGTTGAGTTGCTGATCCGGGATGGCGAGGGGATCAGAGATGTCGATATTCTCGTTGGTGATCGGGGCGGGTTCCATATCGGGGTAGGGATGAGATTGATAATCAAGCAAGCCGAGCTATGCAAGTAAGGAAAGATACTCAAGCTCAGGAATTGAAGAGAGAGGGGGGAAGGCGATGGGCGATGGCAGTCGGAAGATGGTAAGTGGGGAGATGGGGAGATGGGGAGATGGGGAGTGAGTGGGAAGAAGAAACGGTCAACAGCTCAAAGGCAGAAAACCAAATCAAAGACAAGGTTCGGGCGCTGGAGAAAATTGAAACCTTAACTTATCAGCCGGACACCAGAAAAGGGGACCACCACTCCGAATCAGCACCTGGTCTCACACGACTCATCAACCAATCCAGTCAATCCACCACTTCGGCAATCCTTCTCATTCACTGCATGTTGGATACTTCATGTGAGTCTTTCTTGGGGGACACTCAGCAGAAGTTTAGGACAGCCAAGCTCAAATACCACTGCCAAATGGAACATGGACTAATAATTTGGACTCCGGCGAATCCAGTACAATTTGTAACACTCGGTTCAAGGCTGTAACTCAGCATGGCAGTCATCCCTGAACCAAAGAGCCTGGAAATGAACCAGGTTACCCTGCAGTGAAAGCTGCCTTGAAGGGATTTATGGGCAGGTTGAACTTGCAGCTGGGGAGTTCCATGAGTATTGCAGTTTTCTTGCCAGTAAGCATGCTCTCCAGCTGGAGGGAGTTTCCAATTGGATGCAATAGACTAAATTCTACATCAACATGAACCAGACCAAGCACAATTCCAGGATAATTATTATTACCAAGTTTCTCTTTGGATGGAATTCTGTTACAGCCCAATCTGAATTACGTAACCCATATTTGAGAAACCCCACAGAAAGTTCTATCTCCTATGTTGGTAGGTATGGCTGGCACCCGGGGCTTTGGGCGGGGGGTCAAGCCCATCCCGGACCCCACATCCAAAACCAACCGGGTGGACACCAATCCACCTGGGGTGTTTCAGTTTTTTTTTTTGAGTGGTCAAGGTCCAAGTTAAGGAGTTATGATTGAGCATGTTCTAAAGACTAAAATACCACCTTGAATCCACATCACCAGGATGAAGCAAAGAAAAACCTCAACACCAGCTGCTAATCCCAATCCTGAAAATGTAATTGACATTGATGATGAAGACAAAGTTTCCAGCCAACCTAGATCTCAATCCAATAAGCGCAGTGTTGTGTGGCTCCACTTCAAACAAAGCACGGATGGAACAGAAGCAACATGTCAAGTTGTGGGTAGGAACAGTAAGATATGTGGTAAAACATTGAGTAGAGATAGAAGTGGAAGTACCAAAAACTTCCATGAACACCTTCAAAGAATTCATAAAACCATTGATCCAAAGCTCAGTCAAAAAGTTGATAGTGTGAAAGTTCATAAAATATTATGTGTCCTGTGGGAATTGAACCCATGTCTCTGTTATTCATGTCAAGTGTACTAACCACTGTACTAACACCCCGGACATTTCCCTGTCGCTGCGGGCGGGAGCGACACCTGCCGCTGGTGGCCGCAGTCACTGCGGAGGTGACGAATCGCGTGGGAGCAACAGGTAAATGTCCGTGGTGTAAGGACACTTAGACATGAATGGCTGCTTGTGGGTGGATGAGTGCTGCTGGTGTAAGAAAGATACCCTGAATGGTGGGTGGAACCTGTAGTGAAAGATGTCCTGAATTTCTACACCAATAGCTATGATGAAGCCCTTTGAGAGCAGATAAGAAACTGTGATGAGGAGTGCTCAACTATTAACAACAAAGAACCGGAGAGAGAAGAAAAGATAATGTATCTTTTATGATAGATGACAAACCTGTGATGAGGAGTGCTTGACTATTAGCAACAAAGAACCAAAGAGAGAAGAAAAGATAATGTATCTTTTATGATAGACGACAACTGAGAGTTGCAAATAGTGAGACAAAAGAATAAGATTGAATAAATAATTAGAAAACATAAAAAGAGAACAACCAATAATGATGACAATACTTACACCTGTGATGAGGAGTGCTCGACTATTAGCAACAAAGAACCAGAGAGAGAAGACAAGATAATGTATCTTTTATGATAGAAAACAACTAAGAGTTGCCCAAATAGTGAGACAAAAGAATAAGATCAAATGAAGAGAAAAAGAAAGAGAACAAAAGAAAATCCCTCATGAGTCATGCACCATTCCAATCATACTAATGATCCTTCAACCACCTTCAACGGTCCAATCCTTACTGGCGTCATCATCACACTGTGGTGGTTTATATAGGCAGGTGTGGTAAAATGTCCACGGCGGTGAAGCTGAGCGCAGCAATGCACAAATCTGAGTGTGGAATGCACTCCAGTGACATAAGCACTGAGGATGATGTCAGAAAAGTATGATAGAAAAGCTCATAGGAAGACGCGCGTGGACGGTGTGGTGAGACCAATTTCAT
>LUKR01000121.1:0-17158 GCA_019395275.1 Puccinia brachypodii | reverse complement strand
AAAAAAAAAAAAAAAAAAAAAAAAAAAAAGCGGAACGATTGGAGTTGATGAATTACCTGACGGACTTTCGTCCAAACAGTTCATTGCCCGAGCTAGAATACTAATCACCAATCGAGAGTGGCCCAGTTGAAATTCCATTTCCGCCCATGAAAACCAGAGGGACATGAGCTCTTCATTACCCCGCTCGGATATCTCTAACGTCTTCACATAGACATCTCTTGCCTGTTTAGGCTTTCCCTGCAATAGACAGAGTCTAGCGTATGCGTCCCAAAGGACCAAGTTCTGCTGGTCCAGGCTCAATGATTGTTTGGCTAGTTTAACTGCTGATGGGACGTTAACCCGAGCTTCAAAGGAAAGTTCACAAAGTTTGAAGTATGTATCTTGTCTCAAAATCCGAGTGGTTTTCAAGGCTTGGAATGAATTCCTGATCAAGTTGATCGAGTCTTGGGGTGCTTGAAAGTTCACAAACCAACGAGTAGGGTCAGCAAAGAGTTGTCGAATATCGTATGGAAAGATTCTAAAGGGAATCATTTGTGGGTCTTTGATCCCCGATAAACGTTCGATAGGACCGTAAGGATCGAACGATAGTTTGGTCTCTGACGATTGAGGCCAGAAGGTGGATTGTCGTTCGGGTACATCAATCAACTCGGTTGATAGAAATGGGTCGGTAAAAAAGGGAACGTTGGTATCGATATCAGGTGGTGGGATTGATACTCCAAAGAATGAGAGAAATGAGTATAGTAAGGCTTGCAGTGAGTCGTCCGTTGATAGTAAAAAGAGTAAATTCCTGATATCGTCAAATAGTATGCAACCGAACGGATCCTCGTCATCTGTTAGATCGGTGGCCCGAAGTGGTCGGTGTACTTTCATCTCTCGGACTTGCCACCGGTTGAATATCTGATCCGTCGAGTTCTCTTCAACTTTCCTGGCTTCATCGGATAAAGAATCTCGAGTTTCTAACGATTCAGATTCCAAGTTCATGTTCATCCAACCTTTTCCGCCATCTTCTCCTATCCTAGGAACCTCAGAATCCCAAAAAGTCTCGAAATCATCCACGAGCTCATTTAGCGATTCAACATTTTGATGGGGTCTGAAAAAGTTGAGTTCCATGATAGCTTGGAAACCTGCTGTTGCCCTTTCGGTGTATCCTGATAAACAGATCCACCATTCAGGATACGTAAATGAAAGGGTTTTGGATATGAAATTTACCGACCTGCTTGTCTAAGCATGACACAACATCGGTGAAATAGGTAAACGATGCTTTGTTCGAATAAGGCACGCTCTGAATCACAAGGGAATTGAGATTGATGAATAGTTAGCAAAAAAAATAACCATAACAGATCTGATGGATGAAAACAATCACCTTTTTCAACAGTAGTGGGGTCTTCGGATCGCCTGACCAGTCGATCAATCAATTCCTCATAGACTTCCACCATCTCCAAGACGTTCATACTGCCGGCCTCAGTTTGCTTCCAATCAACATAAGCAATCCATAAACCAGTAACGGCGGGATGTGCCTCCAAGATCTGTTGCCATTCTTTGGGAAGATCGCGATCGGGCTGGTCGCAGTATGCCTTCATGTAGGCGAGTAGTAGTTGTTCATTGTGCTGATTGGATGGCTCGCGTAGAGCTCGTTTCAGATATGTGATCTTCAAATCACCCGTACCCTGTACATGTCTACTAATCGCATCTTGATCTATATCTGTTGCTCGCGCTCTCAACCCAACGAGTCCGAGCTCCTTCATCTCGTCCTGCAAACTGACCAGGGCCTGGATTTTGAGGACAAGATCAGCGACTTCTTCGGGTGGGCCATTTCCTAGAGGGTTTGTAGATACGCAACTAGCCAAGCCTCGATATCATCCGGGTGTCGAGTAGTCCTTCTTTCGAGCTCCCCTTTTCGATGGTTGAGACGGTCCAGGAAAGACTCTCCACCGTCTTCGTCGGGGGGTACGTAGTCCTCCAAGTCCTCCTCATCCGACTCCAGTTCTCCATAAAGGTTAATCCCGAGTGGTACACGCTCAGCTTCCGATGCTGCTTTGGATCGGTCTGATTCTACCAGGGGAATGAATGGATCCTCGGCAACGGTTTTCTTTTCACTTTCAGTATTTTTTGGTTTCGAGAGTGTGATCCTCTTGAGGTTTTTGTCGTTGAGTAGCTGTAAGACGGCTGGGTCAGAGATAGAGACACCCTACAAATAGATGGGTGGAAGCAGAATTTATTGGTAGTAAGTATTGGTTGGCGAGAAGATTACTGTGTGCAAATAAAAATGTTAAATTGCTGTGGAGATGGATCTGACCTTGGCGCGTCCCTCTATGCTGAGTTGCAGGCCATCTCCCCTGTATGCGCTTGAGAAAGTGATCCGGAGATGGGGATCGAGACCGAGAACGCGACCGGCTGTGATGATATTAAAATGGTATATATCAGAGTGGCTGATGAAGAGTCAAGAGCTATTGGATCTGGAGAGATTATAGATAACCTGCGGCTCGTCTGTAGCGTGGTACCTTGCCCCTGTCCGGTCTTCCATGGTGTAAGTTGAAGGTGTCCTCTTTCAGATCGACGGTAAAGATGATCTTGCCGAGCTTGTTTCGGAATTGGTTCGACTCTAGCTTTGGCTGTGATGATGGACCTGGAAGGGGCGCAGGTGTGATGATGGACTGCTGTTTCTTCTTGACTTTCTTGTCCCTAGTTTCTTGATGTCTGTCTGTGGCACTCCTTTCTTTCTTTCTCCTACTGCTTCTATGCTTGATCTCTAGCTGATTTTCCGGTGGACGATGGAGACTCGGATCGATCTGATGGCTGAGTGAGTTGAGGAACTGGTCGGCTTGATCGATGGTAGTTGTGGTTGTCTTCTTCTTCTTCTGCTTCTGTTTCTTCTCGCCATCTTCCTGCTTTCCTCCTCTCTTCCGCTCCTTTTTCTCTTCCTGTTCTGGGAATGAGTCGAAGCAGGGGGTAGTCTCTCCTTGTTCAGCTGGCTGTGGTTCTGGGAATGAGTCGAACGAGGGTACTGTTGCCATCCTGCTGGGCTGCTACTGGGATTTGCTCATTCGCTTCCAAAGAAACTACTCGCCAGGGCCCAGGCTGATTATGTCAGCTCAACTCACCAGTATCAGTCCCTTGTAGCAAATTCACATTTCCATCAATTAAACTCTGTCATGATCATCAACCACAAGAAATTGCTCCAGGACAGGGTCATTGGCATATATCTTGATGTATGTGGTCAAGTGAGCACCACTTAACAGTACCACAATTAGTGCACCAGGGCATAAATTTGCAAGGGAAATCCAAGATTTTTGGTATACACAGAAGTTTGATTGCATACAATAAAATTATTAAAACATACTAGTAATCATATTACTGAAGAAATTGCAAAAATTAAAACCTGGAACCATCTCCGGCCCCTACCCTTTCTGAGCTTCAAATCATGAAGAGGAGTCCATCACAAGTTAAACCAAGTCTTCTCCTTCCCCGATGGTCCCAAGGATGATATGACTGAGCAAAAAAGAAGTAAGAAATCAGATCAGTATGTTGTTCAAACGCAAAGCAAAGCCAAAAGAACAACATACATACCATGATTGTCGGATTTTATCCAGTTGCACAAGCACGCCATTCGTACTCAATAGATATGTCCCTGATTGCAAGCACAACGGAACAACGTAAGATTTTTTGGTCATCTTGGGTTAACTCAGATGAGAGGAGTGTTTCGGGCTAGATCTCTACTCACAATATCGGTTCAGTTCGTCATCCTGAAGGATTGCGATCCCTCCGGGGGACTGAACCAAGTGGGCCGACAGCTCGACCGCGTCGTGAAACATCTGTCGGCTGAACTCCTGAGTCGAAAATGGGCAAGGGTCTCGAGTGGGCAATGGAAGCTTTCCCACAAACCCATGAATAAGGAGAGCCCAGTCAAAAACAAAAAAAGTGAGCTTTGAGGCCTGTCACTGTAAAGCTGACGGAGTGGGTCCCGCTAGACTGACCTTAGCTTTCATCGAGGCCGTACAGAGGTGAAAAATACATGAGATCTGGTGCGCAGCCCGCTGACGTTGCGGCTTCAAGACCTCCGTAAATTCCGACAGTACCAGTTCGGAGAAAGACGCGCCTCCCATGGCAATTCGTACTTCGCGGTTTCGATCTGTGTTCATCGGTAAACGGCCCATTTATTCTTCCGTTGGATTTACATACAGAAACTATCATGCCTCTCCGAGTATCACTTACCTAGTATAGCTTGGTTGGCCCTAAACATTCCCAAAAGAGAGAGAAGAGCAGAAAAATCCCCACAATATTGATCAGCACCTTAAGATCACAGAATTCACCGGTGAAAATTAACAGTCCTTCAATACAATGTAGCGGAATGTTGGTATTTACCTAAGAATGTTGAGATATTCTACTTCGGTGGATGCCGCTTTGCCGAGCGAAGGTTCGACGCCAGCAAACCTAATTGGATTGATAAAATAGATAAAAAGGAGATGAAAGTCAAAATCTGGTCAACGGTTTCTGGCGGGTCAGGAAGTTTGATTACCCTAGTAGGGGGATCAAGCCTAAGATGTCTTTCTGGAGTCGGTCTTCAAGCGCAATCAAGTATGCGTTCACTTGTGAGAGCGTCTGTCTCGATGGTCGAACGCTGGGATCGGAACTCATAACTAGATAAGTTCAACCCGAGCAGAAAGAATTCGATCTTCATCAGCTTCTGACCCAGAAAGATAGATAAATCTTTCACTTGGAAAGAAATAAAACTCAACCCGCTTTGATGAAAGAATTAATCAGCAGAGCGTATGTGGAGTTTGTGTGAATCAACTTAGCCACTGAGCTTCGTAAGGTATGTTTAGCGGGGTTCCTCAACACGAACATTTGGACACAGGTGACGATGAGAAGCGCGATGATCAAGCAGACCAAGTTCTTTCCCATCTTGAGCGCAGGGGAGTCGAATGGCTGGTGCTGGTTGATATCATGGATGTACACCAACGAGCCTGCAGAGTTCATCGCGAGGAACGGGATCACGAATAGATGGGGCTGGGTGTAAAGAACATGCGACATCGGCAGCGAAAAAAGCGCCAGCGAGGCCACGAGACCGTATGGGTTGTATCGATAACCACCGAGATCACTAAACAGCTTTACCATACTGAATGCATTAAAGAGATAGAGGATGAGCGAACTTAATTTTTTCATCATGTTCAATGTATTTCATTCTGTTAGAAGCAGACTCACACCGTTCCATACACTGTGCCAGAGCCCTGTCCGATCAACTGGGAAATGAAAGACAGCCATGTCTGTCCCAAAGTGGGCGTGACCCCGACGGCGGCGGTCAGGATAGAGGCGGTAAGCCCGTACTCGAGGGCGAAATTTCTGGTCTTATCAGCCCAGAAGAGAGTGCCCACGACCGACAACGCGCATGCCATCTTGAAGGCATAGATGCTATTGGAGCCCCTGAAAAACCGATCCACAGAATTCAACCGTCTCATCAGACTGATGCCCTCCAGCGGAGATTGCCTACATTCTAGCAGGTCAAATGCCTGTTGAGCGGTCTTTACTTCCGGGCAGACGTCTTCATCCTGACCTGCCGTGGTGGCACTCTCGTTGACTGCCGGGTCGTCATCTGATACGCTCGTCTTACGGAAAGCTTCAAGTATGTGTATGTGGACTCGGCTCGGCCTCGTAGAATTTAGGTTGCTCCACTCCGCCGCAAGTCCGCGGATCCCGATCAAATCATGTAGGAAGTTCTTCATCGCGAATGAATAGGATGAAGCCCTGACCAAGGAGCGGTACAATTCAATGCTCTCAATTTCTTCCATTGATCCAAGGGTGGAATCGTCCGTCCTCTCTTCAGTCGAGCAAGACGAACCACAAGATGGTTCCCTGTTAATGATTATTGAGCCGGAAGACAAGATGCTTCTTGTGGCGATTTGCGATCCAGCCTGACGGGAAGATTGTATGCTCGGCGTTTCAGAAGGTGGTTTGACGGAACCACTGAAGGATAGTCTTGATGATCCATTTCGAATCTCTTCTTTCTGATGGTGGTCAAAGTTTCCAAATACCATGATCTCGTTGATCCTCCGGTGTTGGATGCCTTGGAAGGCTTGCCAGTGGATCTGGATCAGTTCACTCACTGGATCGCAGGCATGCGTGGTCGAAGAAGCCGGTGGGGTTATCGGGGTTTTAGGCTCTGCACGACTATTACTTGCATACAATTGACCAATATCACAAGTGGCTTCCGATCTTTGGACATCAGCTGGGTTTTCAAATTGGATTTCTTCTTCAGTCGCACCGAGCCTGATGGGCATTCCTCCTCGCAAATCCAATTTGAACCCAGATGTCGCGGAATACGGACTGAATAATGGAGCCTCTTCCCCGTGAGCGCAAGATTCCTCGAGACCTTGAGGATGATATTTATTGGACGTGCTTTGTGCGAGCTCCTCCTCCAACCATTCGTACTGCTTTTGCTCTAAGGATTCCAACAATGGACCCACAGCCAAGGCTTTCTGAATTTCGGTTAGCGCGATAAAAACTTGTTTCCTCAATAATCCCATATCCCTCAAAGAGGAAAGTAGAAAGTTTTCCTGAAAGGTGGCCGAACTGATTTGGTTTACTTGTATCAGGCTAGAATGTGCCGTGACCAAAGATCGGTTCATCGATTTGGTAAGCTGTAGCATGTTTCGGTAATCTGTGAGCGACCATTTTGAATAGTTGACCTCGAGGACGGTATCTACCAGTTTGCTGTCTAATCGGTCCAGTTCCTCCCGAAGCGAGTTGACCAAGTTGTCTCTGATTAGTTTCTCATCTTCAGTAATGACGAATCGATAAGTTTTATCAATCAAATGCGCCAAAGTCTTGACGTGGTCGAGTGCATCAACAAGAGCGAGACGAAATTCCTGTAACAGATGGTATTTAGCTCTTCTCGTCAGTCTTGGACTGTGGGAGCTGGTGATGAACGTGCAGAAGTGACTCACTTTTTCAGCTGAATGGGGTAGGACCAGAATGTTTACGGCGAAAGCGATCGCAGCCCCCAAGCAGTAGGACTGCAAATAACTCAACATGCACCCTGATGAAAACCCCCGATCGGATGTCAAGAATGAAGTGTAAATACCATTCCATGACATTAATATGCATAAAAGGGAGAAGGCTAGGAGATGGGGATCAAGTGTTTTGATGCTACCCAAAACTTTCGAAGAGAGATATTTGGCAGTATGATCCAAGACTCGTAAGACATTGTGGAATTTCTTCAATTTTTGTAAACACAAACCAGTGCAACACACGTACTGTAGACCATTGTGAAAAATACGATGGCTTGAACCGCCGGATAAGCTGCTAAATGCGCCAGCACGAAAAAGTTCAGGGTGCCTAGCACGATGCCCGCCAGACCGAGAAGCACACTGAGCATGCATGCGCCCACGGATTTTCCCGGGAAAGCTGCAGAAATGTAGGATAGAAGCATGCTGTTAGCCCAGTGTTGTGAAAACGAGGGAATAAGTCTTTTTCCGACGGCGAAGATGATGACTAACCAGCAATGCAGAAGAGTATGGTACTGCCGCCTGCGGCTGGAAAGTGAAGAATTGCTCTAATCGGATCCACAAAGAGCAAAACCAGACATACAACATAGGCCAAGCTACCTGATGGTCCATACGTAGCCGTTCACGTAAAGTCATCGTCAGCATTTTTCTTCGTGCAGTAAGCAGGAAAAAGACAGGCTATTTTACCTTTGATTGCCGCAATAGAGAAGAGCGACCTGAGCTCTGCGATTAGAGAGGCAGCATTTCGGCCCATCATTGAGTTTTCTGGTCGAGATCGCTGAGCTGATGCGTTATACGTTTCCTGGATCATCAGGAAGTGTCGAAGCAAAGGGTCAAGTATCACTGGAGACACTCAACTTGTGCTGATTCCCACCCGAGATCAAGGTTGGAATTTCTCGCAAAAAGCGTGTCAAGTTGTAGTTCCACTTCAAACATTTTTACCTTTTAAAGGACGACGACCGGTGGCCTCAGACAAAAATGACTCGCGGAGTCCAAGTTACCATGCGTAATATTCGGGTGCATGATAAATAAGGGACAGACCGCGCATCGGCGGCGAGTGGAGTATTTTGTGTCAAAAACAAAACGTTCACATGAACCTGTTAGAATATGGAACCCACCAAAGGGGATCGCTTGACGAAGAGACCAACGTCCCAATGTTTCCCTCAACAGAAAATACCTAACTGATTTGCCACTCAACATGATGCCAGTGCCTCGAGGACAACTCAATCCGGTAGCTACAACCGGCCGAGGTGAGCGTTTATGAGCTAGGTTGATGACATGTTGAGCTGACAACCCCTTTAGATTTTAGATACAAATTTGTTTTTTTGTTTTTCTCTCTCAAAGATGGATAGTGTGATATGTGAAATCAAGAACACTGAAAATGAAAAAAAGAGCTGACAACCCGACCATCGCCCTACATGTCGGGGTTTTCGTCAGTCAGGGACTTACGGTGCGTGCAGGACTGGAACCATCGCGAATTTTAGACATCTCCTCCAACCTGTCTACCGTCAATGCCAATTAATACGCATCCGCTGAGCGAAGAAGCTTCAAAGTTCACATTGCAATAAATGTTCAAGTATGTCGGTTACCTGGGCTAACATGGCACCACCCTTATGGGATTTCTCATTCCCTTCAAAACTGGTTTTTCTTCCTCGTTTTCTTTTTCCAAAGTTAATCAGATCAACGTGAAACACACAATCCAGAATCTATAAAAGTTTTCAAAATTGGCTGAGTACCAAAATAGCATTAAGAGCTCCCATATGAGCTCACAAGCAGAAAATTGGAAGAGCGGATGCATTGGGGAATTGAGGTTACATTCCTTTATGGTATTTGTTCTGATGTCTGGTTGATATTGGGATCTTTGCAGCATGATGATACTGATTAAAGATTAACTCTTCTCAGTAAAGTTGCACAATACATCACTTATTTTAATTAAAAGCTAGGGCATACAAGGGATAAAAACTACAAATAATTTACAGGGTCAAGTCACATTAAGCAATGCTTTGTGAGTCTATGAAGATGTGATGAAGGTTGAGAGTTGGGTCAAGTTGTGTGAAAATTACCAGCTTTCACAATGCACACAAAAATTCTCATTCATACAGTGAAATGAGATCCATTCCCCCAGTTAATAATACAAGATTGCACTTCTTTTGCCTTTCCTCTTTGGATTAGCCTTGATAGCTGCAAAATTAGTCTTAAACCCACTTTTTTTCAAAAGGTGCAAAGCAAAAAAAATCCTCAATATGCTTATCTCCCACAAGAGTTGATGTGAAATGGACTTTACTCACAACTGGAGATGTAGAGTGATTTTGGTTTGGTTTTTTATGGGAAAAAAATATATAATGTTGTCAGCAAAATCTTAATAAAGGTATTCTGAAAAAGAAAAGAAAACCATACCACCAAGTTCCATTTATCAGCACCTGCTCCATTATTTGCTGAATCCCCAATATTTGTACTCAATTCATTGCACTTCTTTATTATACCATCAGAGTCCTTCAAGCCACAATTTTTTGCTAGATTGTCACATATTCCTACACAATCAAAGTGTTCTGTAATCAATATCTGGACATCAAAATAAGAAGGGGTTGTTTGACAAACCTTGTGTGATACTCTTCAAGCCTTTTTGTCCAGAGGTTCAACAAAAAGAACAATCAAATTCATCATTCTGAAGGGGGTCTTTTTTTTTGGAAATAGTACTCACCACTTGATTGGGGCAGTTTAAAAGCTTTGGTATCTTCTGGAACAAAAGTTAAAGCTTTTGAAGATTTAACTAAAACTTTGGGATTTTGACACTTCCCTAGGGATTTTGGTGAAATAGAATTTCCATCCAGTTCTTTTTAATCAAAATGAAAATTGTGATAATTAGTGTGTCTCACTCAAATTTCAAATAATTTCATTTAACACTCACCAGCACCCTTTGGCTTCTTTCTATCCTTTTTTGAGTCCACAATGGGCTTAACTTTGGGGCGAGGTTTAGGATTGGTATCTGGATTTGGAACTGGTGTTCCTTCAAATGATACTGGTTTAGGGTTGACATCTGAAGGTCCTCCTGGACTGGGCTTAGTGGAAACGGGTGTTGGAGTTGGTACAGGATCAGGCTTTGGAGATGGGTCAGGTGTTGGAACTGGATCAACAGGCTTTGGAGTTGGATCAGGTGTGGGAGATGGAACAGGGTCTGTAGGCTTAACATCACTACCAGGACCTGGTACCCCTGCCAATTCTGCTGGTTTTGGTGTTATATCTGTGGGATCCAGCTTTCCAGACAAATCAGGCTTGGGAGCCGGATCAGGTTGGGGAGCCGGATCAGGATTGGGAGCCGGATCAGGCTTGGGAGCCGGATCAGGTTGGGGAGTCAGATCAGGCTTGGGAGCCGGATCAGGTTGGGGAGTCGGATCAGGCTTGGGAGCCGGATCAGGTTGGGGAGTCAGATCAGGCTTGGGAGCTGGATCAGGTTGGGGAGCTGGATTAGGTTGGGGAGCCGTATCAGGCTTGGGAGCCGTATCAGGCTTGGGAGCCGGATCAGGCTTGGGAGCCGGATCAGGTTGGGGAGCTGGATCAGGCTTGGGAGCCATATCAGGTTGGGGAGCCGGATTAGGTTGGGGAGAAGGCACAGTAGCCTGTGTTTTATTATTTCCATTGGGACTTGGTATTCCTGCTAATTCTTCTGCTTTAAGTTTTGGTTTGACGTCTGTATTTGTTCCTGAATCAGGTTTAAGAGGAGCAACGGTGGGTGCCGGGTCAGGCGGAGGGTTTAACGTTGGATTGATCTCCAGGATAGGTTTTGTAACTTCTGTCTTAGGATCAAGTGCTAGCTCCGGCTTCACAAATTTTGTGTCATTATTCACAGGTTTCGCGACTTCTTGCACCGCCAATGTTGTGTTGGGTCTCATGCCCTGTGAATCATCCAAAGTAATAGTGGTGAGGTCATCGGTTGTGTTATTTGTAACCATCTCAGGCGAAGTGGTGGCATTTGTTGAATTTAGTATTGACTGGGATGTTTTGTTTTCGAGCTTGGTGTCTGCTGGCGAAAGCAAAGCACCAGTGAGGCTGCTTGCATTTTTGGATGTTTCTTGTGATTCCACCGCAGTTAAATTTTGAGGGGCACCACCCTGTTTTATAGAAGCACTGGTGAAGTCTTGTAGAGCAATTGTTGATAAATTTTCTCCATCGGCTTTCTTTTCGGAGGCCTGTTCCAAGCTGGCTGTTGATAGGTTCTTGGTGTCTTGCGCAGTTTTTGCAGTAATGTTGTTTGCTGGGTCTTCAGATCTGACAGTCAAGTTTGTTGCTGGTAGGTTGCGATTGACCACACTGCTTGCGTCTTTTTTCTCTATTGTATTTTGTGGACCGGTTGTGGGCACGCTTCTTGCACGGAGAGTTTTCTCAAAAGGATTGGCTGGATCCTGGCCTCGCTTGGAGAAAGTATTCCTTATCTCCAAATTTCTCGGAGTTTTCAGGCAAGGTACACTTGGCCGAAGAGTGTTACGTATATTGCTTCTTTTATCCTAGGTTGACGAATGAAAATGTAAGTGGTCAAAAATTCTGCCACTTCATCAGGTGATTTATAAGACTGAAGAGTCGAGTGTTGAGAATTGCAGTACAAAAAAAAAAAATCACAAAGCACGACAGCTCACATTGCTTAAATATTTAGCAACTGCAATCAACTGCTCTCGGGTGTCCCCCATGATTCCGGGATTGGTCTTCAAGATTAGAAATTTTTTTTTCGGGGGGAGAGGTCAACCGTTAGTCTTTTGATTGCTTCTCCAGTCAAGATGCAAGCATTCTCCTAGCCTCACCTCGCCTACAGTAAAAATTTCATCGGCTAAGTCTTGCGCGGCACAAGGGTCTGCATCTGCTGCCAAAGCGTAAGGGATTTTCCCAACTGGAAAATGTGTGGTCCGATCAGGCCCGTTAACTGGATGGCGTCTTCAACATGTGAAAATTAAGGTTCAGAATTTTGCGCTTACAGAGATCGCTGCAAATGCTTTGGGGGCACCCATCCACTCGGGGGATTCGATCACTTGCTAGTACTAGTTGAAGGTGACGAGGAGGCAATCTAAAGAATTGCAGTTATGAGTATTCCGTACAAACAGAAAAATTCATTTGAATTTCGGGACTTGGGATATACCTGCTAGCTCTTAACCGAAAACCTGAAGTATCCGCACCATCCAGAAGGAGTAAGGTAAGAATCGTCCTGGTAAAATGCATTATAAAAGAAAGTTGATCATAGAAGTATCCAGATACTTGTGGTTAAATACGGATGAAAACCAAAACTTAGAAAATCACTAATGGAAAAGACCAGCTTCTTCTGCCCTGGGATAATAAACTTCTACAAAAATAAATGCAATTGTTCCCTACCCAATTGAAGTGGGGTCCTCAATTCACAGCTAATGTATTCAACCTTTGAGGAAGGTGGTCCTCGATTCTGCCAGCTGAGCACTACGTGACCAGATGGAAAGACCTCGGTCTCAAGGCAGCACAATTTTTGAGTGGGTTGTGCAACTCATGTTCCCTTTTCTTGGTTTTTACATTGTTTCTTGCCTTGGTAACGCATGAAGGGCCCTCCAAACCCGCTTGGAAAAATGAAGTCCACTTTTTTTCAATGTTTGTTGATGATGTCCGATTTCTTCCTCTTTGGTTTCCAGGTAAGCTGCAAACCTAATGCTCTAACGGAGCATATAAATAGACAACGTGTTTCCATGCCTTTAAGCATATGCAACCTAGCACATACCCCTCAGCGATAAGTTCATCTCGAGTGACTCTCAACCGGTCCGGGTTGTGATCGAAGGAGACGAAGAAAGTGAATCCCAACCTTCAATCTTTCAAACTACCGATCATTCAACTTGTAGGTGACAAGCGCACCGATTGACCTCATCACCAGGTATGAAGTTTAATCGGAGCGTTTTGTGCTGTTGTGGATAAGCTGAGGTGCTGATAGCAGAGGTGGTAGGTTCATTTCGTTCCTGTGAAAATGCTTCTACATAATCTTTTGACCCGGACGAAGCAGAAGGCTTGTCCTGGGCCTCACTTCAACGGTCAGCGAAACCCACAATGCCTCGGGAAGTTCTTACAGTGTTGAAATGTATTATTTGCGCGCACCAATAATTCAGTGCCATCAGAGGGAATCAATCCAACATGACATTCGGATGAATTCATTTTCCTCGTTCAGCCCAGCAGCCAGAGAGCCTGGATGGATCGTCCCTCGAATGATGCTTCGGGGAAGTTGATTAATTATTTTGTCATGACGAGAAATGTAGACATCTCGGACCTGTAACCGATTGAACCTGTCGCTTACTTGAGGTTACCGGTCCTTATTTCATTACTTGCGGCGGGCATGGAAAACGGCCCCGATCGACCCGTAGTCGATTCGCCTTGTTTACCTTTGAAAAACTAGCACATTCGGATTGTCCAGCATGCTGCCCTCCTCCGGTACACACAGCAACTGATTCGAAGGGTTGGGCGATGGGTGCTTGTAGGGCAAACAGATTTCATTTTGACATCATGATGCAGTTCGGAGCGGATGCTACATTTTTCGAAAGCCAGCACCATCGTTTCCAACGGGTTTTTAACCTACTCCGAGAGTGCCTTCATCGCTATATAACCGGGCTCGACTTAGATCCTCGCTCCCCGATTTTTCCGCGAGAATATTTGTGTGCCTACCTCCCCAAGTTACCTAATTATTACTCTGTACCTTATTCATATTTTCTTCGTACAAGTGCGAAACAACTCGGCCGGCCCGTCTAACATAACGAATCGCTCTTGATACCTCTTATTTAATCCTATCCATCCCCACGTGACTTTTAGAGCGACAGTATTCGAAGGATGATTCCCATCCATATTTTTGGGCTCCTGTATTTATCAACAACCTGGCATGTCACTCATGCTTCACATATCCCATTCCAAGTCACGAGGTAAGAAACTTTCCTTTTGATTCTGGATATCAAACTCTAAGTCATGGAGGACTCACATTCTGCGGTTTTTGTAGGCTGGTTGCTCGTCGGTTTGGTAAAGAACAGCTAAACCTTCAATCAATAGACGGTTGTCCCGGCGAAATTTGTGGCAATCTTTGTGAGTGAAGCTGGACTACGGTCTTTCTGTCTCTACCTTTATTTTGCATATTCGAGACTAAGCATGCACACCATTCACGCTTTCCAGTCGGCAAGATTCCGGTTTCGTTGTCGGCAGGCGCGGATCCTTGCGCCGCACAGGATCTAGCCGATGAAATCATCAATGCCGCTAAAGTGAGGGCTACAACTTCACATACAACCTTCCTCTTCGCTGTATAGCCCTGATGACTAATGAAGATTGTATAACCCGTTGTGCGGATGATTTTAGACGAATCCGAAAGTCAAAGGAGGTGCCCGCGAAAAGATGATTGAAGCGGCTAAAACTTTGGCCGGTGTGAGTAGTGGAACTTTTCCTTGCACACACATTTGTTCGCCAACTAACAACAAGAAACGGGTTTGACCTTTTTACCAAGGCCGAGCACAACGTCCCTCCAGACTTCCAGAATAAAGGGAAGGCGCGGAAAGCTCTTCACTGTTTGAAAGAACCTAAGAATAAGGAACTTGATGGCATTGTCATTAAGCAGGATCCGGCCGCCACCGGAGACGATTTCTTTGATCCAAAAACCAAAAAAACCGTTAAGGCTGGTGAGGATCCACGTACCAGCCCACGTGGGGGGCAGAAAAACAAGACCAATGACCAGGCGGAAAAGAACGGAGATGATAATAACAACAACGACAAAGAGGACAACGATAAAAACAACAACGACAAAAACGACAACAATAAGAACAACAAAGATAAGGCTGATGATCAAAAGAAGGAAGAGAAGGATCGAAGCCAATCACTCAGCCTGAAATCTGGAGAAGAAACCACAGACCAGGCGGGGCAGGAACCAAAAGACAAAAAAGATGATAGGGTCGAAGAAAAGAAAGAGGAGAAAGCTGAAGGAAAGAATAACGACAAGAAAAACAAGAAAGAAAACAAACAGAAACAAGGCAAAGACAAAAACAAAGGAGGAGATGGGAATGACAATGGTGGTGGTGGTGATGGAGGCAATGATGGAGGTGATGGAGGAGGAGGAGGTGGTGGAGGTGGAGGTGATGCAGGTCAAGGTGGCTTCAAGGGGATTTTCATTGATCGAAAGTCTCTCAAGGCTTGTAACAATCCCAAGATTATATTTGGTGGGGGTATCAATGGGAGAAAAGCCAATGAATTCACCTTCATCCCAGAGGATAAGGAACACTTTAACCATGGAGAAGCATTGGGCGAGTGGTTTCAAATGCATATTTCAACTTGCTCTGACTGACAAAACCTTATAATGTGTATTTGAAAGACTTGAGTATTATTACCAGATGTGAGTCAACTTTTGCTTTGGAATTCAATCCGTCAGCTAGCTGACTTTGCCATGAGATTTTTGAAATTTAAAATAGCTTCATGTGATAAGATGCTGAACTGTAACCTGGAACAGAAGCAAGAAATCTTCAAGAAATGTAAAAGTTTGGTTGATGCAGTTGGCAAATCAAAGGGTGATGGTGCAGGTGCTGATAATTGGAACCTTGCGGTAAGCCAATTGGCATTGATATTATTATTATTTATTTATTTTTCATTGGAGGTGACCCTTAAACTGATATCTTGATCTCTTTCTTTGTATAAAACAATGCAATACCAATCAACAATTAATGAACACTAAAATTTGTAATCATTTTCTTCTAAGTTGTGAGTAGGATTTCTTTGCAGATTTCTCCTTTGCAGAAAAGATAACTAACTGAAATTTTTCTGAACAGTGGTATTGCCACTGACTTCAAATCCCAAAATTCAAATGGAGGAGGAAAGAACAAATAAACCATGGATGGTTTTCTTTAACCTCTATAATTTTTGAGTAGGTATAACATAAAAGGACAAGTTATGATTTCACACATGATAGAGCATGTCACTGTCCCTTATCCACTGATATTCTTAAATTGTAAACTGCTTCATGGAGGCTAGAGGCCCAACATTGACATACCTAATAAACTTGATTTAATACAAAAAAAAAGTTTGTACTGAGTTGAGCTTCAAGTCAAGTTCACAGCTGCTTGAATTCCACGGCATTGAACTTCTGACCTCTATTTCAAATTGAATGTTGATACAGCATCAGTTTTCTCAGGGAGCACTATTCTGTCTGCATGGCACTGCCTCCAATAAGATTCAGATGGGGAGGAGTGATATCCTTCACACCCTCTGTGCCCCCTTTTCAAAGAGTGCAATAACATTGATCCAGGTCAGTGGGTTTAGCAAAAGGGCTCACATTCATGGCTGAATTGGCACAATATGATACGGGGAAGCACAGACAGGCAAGGATAGATGCTCCTAAATCCATTTTGAAATTTTCAATGGAATCCCTCCCTTTCACCAAGGGGGAGGTCTTCTCCTTATAGAAATCAGTTCAAGAGCCTAGGAAAGATTGTTGTACTGTTCTCTGCAGCTTGAACAATGCAAGATGGTATGGGCCAACAAGGGCAGATGAGGAACACAAATCAATCCTCTCCCCCATCCTGTTTACCAAATTACTTGCACTTGTTCTGGGAGGTCAAGGGTGAGAATTACAGTGCAACAGAAATGCCAAACAGCTAGTAGCTGAAAGAATTTGAGCAACCAAAGTGTTTTATTTCAAGTAAGTAATAGTTTAAGGGCATTAACAAAAAACCCCGGTTTTTCCACACATACACCCGGTTTTATGTGGCCACAACATCAAAACTGCTGCGGAAAACACCCGGTTTTCCGCGCATACACCCGGTTTTTGTAAATAATTTTTTACAGCCGCATTTTGAGGTTTTTTAAAGATTTTAGATTTATTTCCTACCTTTCAAAGGGCGTAGAATTTAATGGTAAAATCCATTTTTCATAAAAAAACACCAATTTTTCTTTTTTGCTTGTTTTACTGCATGTGCCTTTTTATTCAATTCATTTCCCGCCACTCATGGTGGATATTTCAGTTTTTTAAGTTGGTTTCCTATGTAAAAGAGGTCAAAGAAATTAATGGTGATGCTCAAATCTCCAAGAAAAAATTCCTTGATTTTTTTGGACTCCACACCCTGTTTTTTTAGATGCTTTTTTCCTAGGCCCATTCAGAAGGAATTTCATCAATGCCAATTTATCTCCTACCTTTCAAAGGG
>LUKR01000120.1:0-19219 GCA_019395275.1 Puccinia brachypodii | reverse complement strand
GTCTTCGCATCCAGTCTTATCTCTACTATTATTACCTTGTCATTCCTTCTTTTCTTTCTTTTTGGTTTTTTGTTTTTGTCTTCACCTCCATTGAAAGATGGAGGGCCCATCATAACGATTTACTTCTTGTTTGTTGGTCATCATTGATTTTTGCTTCAGTACTACTGCTGCTCTTTTTTTTTGGGGGGGGGGGGTTCTTTTTCAAGAACTTATTTTAAGAAATTATTGGAGAATCTTGTTTTTACCCACCTTTAATATAGTACCATCATTTAAGTTCTTCAGATTTCTTTTGTTACTTTATCTTGTTCCCTTAATCTCTCTCTCTCATCATGATATCACTCAACCTACCTCTACTTGTAATTATGTGACCTGGTATAACTTGATCGCTTGAAAACATACTCTTTAACTCTTCACCAACATAAAACACATGCTTTATATTCTGGCCAGGTTTCTTTGTATCCATGAAATTTGTTTCAATTCTTCTTAGTCTCTATATTTTTACTCTATAATTCCATAATTTTTTTTCATCCAAATCTGGATTATTATTACCCTATTTTTTTGGTAGACAATTTTATTATTATCATTATTATCCCATTCAAAGGTAGACATTATTATGATTATTATGATTATCTTGTATTTACAGATGTATCCTGTCACATGTGTGACAGATGAATTACTCCTGTCACATGTGTGAGAGATGAACTGACTATAAGTAGTTGTATGATGTTTGCAGAGCAAGGTGTGTGAGACATTGAGCGCAGCAAGAGGACTTATCAATTACACCCCCTGCTTGCATGCACAGGATCTCCACCTTTTGGTGGGATAGGATTTAAATTGAAGGTGGGGACTGTAATCTTTACAAAAAAACCTTTATCCTTGGATTCATCCCTTAAGCCCTGCCATCTTATCATCCATTCTGTCTACTCAGAATTGGAAACTCTTGTCCCACTCGCTGCTGAATTTCTGGGTGCCCAGCCATTGGTAAAGTCATGACACAGCCCCCTTGTAATTCACACAAGGTGTGCAAAAGTTGCAGCATGTCCTTTATCTCAAAAAGGTATATATGGAGAATGTCATAATGGACATTCTCAAAATCTGAGTAGACAGCAATGACTGCTGTGAAACTACTCTTTGGGTGTGAGATAGAGATTGGAGAGAAAATAGATAATATCTATTGAGGTAAGAGTTAAACTAGAGGTGCTGATAAAGCTGATTTCTTGCCTATAGCCGGTGATGAGAGAGTTTCACTGAGAAAAATAAAAGGTGTGGCTGGTTCTTTTCTGTAGTCAGGGAGTTTACTTAGTACTCACATTGTGGTAAGCCAATCAAAACCATTAAACATATACAACAACTGAAGAACACAGAAGGATCACTGGCTCCCTAGCTCAATACACCTTAAATCACAGAACTCAGCACAGTCACCTTCTCAAGCCAGAAAAATATCCATATCCCCAAGGTTTCTTATTTCTCTTTTATACAGTTTCTTCTTAAGCATTTAGTCTTCAGAAATAAATTTTCATCAGAGAAGAAAGATTCATTGAACACATTCACCCACACATTTAACACATTCTTATTCTTCATTTCTTTCACTTCTCATCATTTCTCTTTACATTCATTTCATATTTCATCCTTCTCATTCTCATATTCCCTTTTCCTTTTCATTTTATTCTCTTTTATTTTCACATTTATTTTCTTATCTTTTCATATTTCATCCTTCTCATTTCAAACCATGTTTTTACACACTATTCAATCTTATATTAGAATCACAATTACCCTCAAGATTTACCCTCATTTCTTTCAGATTTTATATTCTTATCATTCTCTCCAGATAAATACACAAGCACAACAGTTGTCTATGTTGTGGTTGAGAATGTCTGGTGTTCATTGCTTCATCCCGCTCCCCCTCTTGTACTTCCCATACTCCAAATATGGAGTTTGCTCACCCATACAACACCCCCCCTCAAACTCCACACCAGTGCCTACAACCATGAGAATGATAGAGAGATAAAGATAAAGAACAATTGTAGAAAAAAAATGAGAATCAGAGAAAAATTAGAGATAGGGCCAAATAAAATAGAGTGAGAAAAATAGGAGATTAATGATAAGAAGAAAAAAATAAAGGACAGAAAAATTAGCTTGGAACAAACATGCCTGGAGATAGAAAAAATTAGGAAAAAAAATGACAAAAAATTGAGGTGTGCCACTCTTCTCTTCCTTTTTTTTTTTTTAGCGAGGGGAAAAAAAAGAAAGACAAGGAGAAAGAGGATAGCAGGTTCGAAAAAGGGAAAAGGAAGAAAATCCGGGTCGCACACCGGTGTCGAAAAGTAGAGACTCCTGGGAATGTTGCTCCATTGAATCCGATAATCTTTGTTTCGCCCAAGGCGATGACATTTTTTTTTTTTTATTTTTTTATTTATTTTTTTATTTATTTATTTATTTATTTATTTTGGGAATATTTTATTTAGAGAAATTGAGTGGAGATTAGCCCAGAGAGATTTAGTGAAAAAATCGGCAATTTTGGAAGAAGTGGAAACCCAATCAAGCTTGATGTCATGTTCACGGACTGCATCATTTACAAAAAAGAAATTGTGTTCTAGGCTCTTCATGCAACCTTTTGAACCGTTGTTGTCTGACACCAACACTGCTGCCCTATTGTCACATTTGAGAAGAAGAGGAGGATTTAGGTCAAGAGATTTGATTATGGGTATAAGGAACAACAAAAAATCAACCAAGGAACCGAGTGAAATAAATTCTGCTGTGCATGTCAACGTTGCAACCACCTTCTGACGTCTCAAGCCCCACACTATTGGACTACCAAGGAAAGTGATGATGAAACCCAATGTTGAACGTTGGAATTCGCCACCCCAGTTAGCATCCGGCCAAGTGACTAGCAAGTCCGATGTTACTTCCAATTTCAATTGTTTGTCTTTGTTTGTTGCAAGATATTGAATGAGGTGGGATAGGGCCGCCCAGTGAGTTTTGTTGGGATTTGAACTGAAACGAGCCAGGTAATTAACTGCATAACTTAGATCAGGTCTCGTGCCCAGGGCCAAATAGTTTAGAGAGCCAATAAATGATTGATATAAAGTCGGTGATACCAGTTCTCCCCAATTTGTTACCAGGTTATCGCCCAGCAGAGGAGTGTAGGTGGGAATAATGGTGTCCTGAATTTGTTCGCAAAACTTCTTGATGGTTTGGTCAATAAGCAGGTGTTGACTTAGGTAGATGGCGTCATCGGAATAGTCTAGTTTGAGTCCCACTAGCTTCTCCGGCTTTGTGTTCCACTTCACGCACAAGCTAGATTCAAGGTTGGCCCGTAGATGTTCCAAAGCAGTCGCTTCGTCGCTGAAAATAATGCTGTCATCAACATGAATCCATATTATGATGATGGACAAGCCTCTCTGATATCAATACAAGCATTCTTCAACTTTGTCACAGTCAAAATCCCAACTGTGGAGGAGATTATTGAAATGTTTCCACCAGCATTGGCTGGCCTGCCGAGTACCATATGAAGCTTTCTTGAGTTTGAGGACTTTACCAGCGAGATGAGGGAAAAGGTTGATTGGGGGATCTACATAAATGGTTTCATCTATGGGACTGTGGACAAACGCCCCCGTGATGTCAAAAGAGTTGATGATCCAATTATTTTTAATTGATAGCGTGAGGAGCATGCGGAGCGTAGTAAGAGAAGCCGTAGGAGCAAAGGTCAAGCAAACGTCAATGCCGAGGCGTTGTTTGAGCCCTCGGACCACAAATCTGGCCTTGAGTTTTTCAACGGAACCGTCTGATTTTCTCTTGATATCAATTACAAATTGGGTGCCGATTGAGTGTTTGGAGTCCTTGTCTTCAACGGCAAAGGTGTTGATTTGTTCCAGATGTTTCCATTTGTCCATGCAAGCCAATTTCCATCTTGCTGCATTCGGAGATAGAAGGGCATTTTGGAGAGAAGTTGGTATTTCGGCATCCAAGATGGCTTGGATGTTGTTGATTTGGATGTCTTGCGCGCCACAGATTTCTTTGGTCAGTTCTTTTCCAAGATGGAGGATTCTACAAATGCAAGGTGAGTCAGAAAAATTTTGGGTATGGGGATGATGGGTTTGCTTTGAAAATCGAGGAAGTCAGCACACTCAGAGGTGATGATCTTCTTGGTTTCAGGATCCCAGAAGAACCATCCACACTCATCATCTTGGTAATCGACAAGGTAGCCTGTCCAGCCACGTTGGTCGAGTTTGTGTCAGCGGTCTTTGGGAATGTGTACTGTTGCCCGGGCCCCAAATGGGTAGAAAGAAGTGACATTAGGCAAGCGATCAGACCAGAGTTCTAGAGGAGTCGACTTGCATCTGGTATTTGATAGGAAATTGGTGAGGAAGCATGCGCACTTGTAGGCATATGACCATAATGAAGAGGGTAGATGAGAGTGGGTGAGTGTTGTCCGGGCAATGTCGCCAAGAGTCCTATTGAGCCGTTCAGCCTCGCCGTTCTGCTCCGGAGTATAAGGAGAGGTGAAAATGATCTGACAGCCGATCAAAGCTAGGTAGTCGTGTAAAGGTTTCACTGTGTACTCTTTTGCATTATCGCATTGAATGTATTTTGGAGAAGATTGAAAATGGGAGGTGATGCGCTTGATAAGGGAAATGAGAATACCGGGAACTTCTGATCAAGATTTCATGGGGAAAACAAACGAGTATGTCGTGGCGTGGTTGCGGATAGTGAGGAGAAATCAATTTCCCTTCACGTCGGGGTCCAACGGACCAAGCACATCTGTCACCAGGAGGTCTAGTCGATTTTCCTTTGGTATAACTTTGGGAAGTGCGTGCCGGTGTTGTTCACTTTTGGAGGTTTTACATGATTCACAGATGAAGGGTGTCCATTGTTTGATGTCAAAGTTCGGGACAAAGTGCTTTAAGAAATCCTTTACTACCGTGTCGGATACATGCCCAAGACGGCAGTGCCATTCATACAAAGGAAAAGTTATGGATTGAGAAGTGGAACTTGAAATGGATTTGATAGATGTAACGTTACGGTGCCAGGAGGAAGGAAATATGAGCCAAGAACGGTTGATGTATTTTGCAACAAGAGATATGAAAGAAGAAGTCAGGAGAATGTCGTTGTTTGGTAAAAAGGACGGTTTGAATCCAGAGTCGATCAGTTGGCCAAGACTAAGGAGCGTTCCCGTCATTTCCGGGCTGTACAGTACCTGGGGGATTATTAGGGAACCATCCCCATTGATTATCTTCAGGTGACCACTATGAGTTGCCATCATGGATCCGTTGGATGAGGCAAGATTCAGTTTCAATGGCGGACAAAGGTTAGATAAATTGGAAAAGAGATAGAAAGATCCGCTCACGTGGTGGGTCGCCCAAGAATCCAAAACAGTGCCAGCGTCACCAGCACCCATTGCATCTGCAGCCACTGCCGATCTAACTGCCGCATTAGATGTTGAGGCAGTGGGAGGGTTGTTCGGGGGTGCTGCTTGACGGGCGAAACCGGAAACGGGGTGACTGGCAGTGGTAAATTGGCATCTCTGCGGAGAGTTGGACAGGACAATCTCCAGTGGCCCGACGTCCCACAGTAAGAGCACGGTTTGCCGGCAAATATGTTGGGATCACTTGGGCCGCGGTTTCCCTTCCGGATGTTGTTGATGGCGGCCGCAATGTTGTCAATGGTTGGGTGGCCGGGTCTTCCCACATTTTGTGATTGGTTGTTGGATGTAGCAATGTTAGAAGATTGAGTTCCCGGTTGATTTTGTTGGAACAGGTTTCTTTGGGGAGGTCGGATTGGATTGGGGTTTGAATTCACCCATTGATTTTGGTTGGGCCAGGTGTGGAAGACGGAGACGTTTGTCGATGGAGATGAATCAAAACGGAGGGCTTCGCCATACGCCAAAGTGATGATAGTTTGGATGTCACGGGCCGTGACGTCAGGCTTCTTGCCAAGCTGAAAGGAGATGTTTTGGAATATTTGGGATCGAGACATTGAGGCAGGAGAGGGAACAACAGCCTGGAGAATAAGGCTTTTGACAAGAGGGGAAAGTCCCGCGCCGACTTTGTGGAGGCCATTGAAGGTTTCAAAAAGTTTGTCGAATAGACCGGGGATTTGGGAAGGGCCGGAAACACAAAATTCAAGAAGTTTGTCAATAAGTTCCATTTGTCAGAATCAAACTGTACCCTGAAAATTGGTCTGGACAGCATTGTAGGCCTCAGTACCTTTGGTGTATTGATCAACAAGAGAGGAAAGTTCATCATTGATAGTGATTTGTATGAGAAAGAGAAGACAGGTGTTTTCCTGGTCGGAGATTTTGGAGTAATTTTCTGATTTATCAAAGAAATTCGGGTGGCCAAGGGTGAGAAGAATGATACGCGTGAGGCCCCGTTTCCACTTGTTGAAGTTGGATCCGTTGGCGGCAAGTTGTTCAACATTGTTTTTGTAGATACTTGGTTGTTGTAGAAATTTGGCTCTGGGGGTGATGTCGGATGTTGCCGGCGTTGACATTGGGATTGGTTGGATTATTGGTGAAGAATGCCCAGTTAGAAATTGGGAGTAAATATGTGATATTGGGGATATGAAAGGGGAAGGTTGTTGGTTGTCAATGGTAGGAACAATCGGAGATGTGTGACTTGGAAGATTGGAGCCAGTCGTTACGATAGCGGATATACTAAAGTTGTTTGTTCAGGCCCTCTATGAGTGTACTGAATGGTTCTGGTTGAGGAGAGTGTGTGCGGTCAATGTCTGGCGGTGTTGGCGGTGGCAATGGTGGTAGAGGAGGTAGTTTTGATGGTTGTCGGTATTCAATCTTTTGTCTCCGGTCAAGGATAGAAATTGGTTTGCAACGTTGCGTTGGAGGGGGCAATGAGCCAAAGAGAATATCTTTCGTCGATCTTCGGGTATGTACCATAAGTTGGCGGATTGGTGCTGAGTCGTCGAGATGGAGTTGCCGAGATGATTGGTGAAGGAGTTGTCAAGATGGCTAGTGAAGTGGTGAGTAGTTTGACTCTTAATCTGTTGTGGTTGAGAATGTCTGGTGTTCATTGCTTCACCCCGCTCCCCCTCTTGTACTTCCCATACTCCAAATTGTTGAAACTCTCCGTGACATGCCTGTGTCAAATTCAAATTTCAAATCTCAGATCGTCTCTCTTGCTCTGCTTCGCTTGTCTCATCTCGATTCCTCTCCCCTCACTCGTCCCATTCCGTTCCTCCCTCTCTTCTCAGCCATTCTCTTCCTCACCTTGATTTCTCCTAAACAACTCTCCAATAAATATCATTCAACCTACCCAATCTCGATCTCGGGTCAAATACCTTCAACTAAACTTCCCCACTTGACTTCGCTCTTGGACATCTCCTCAAGATTCCTTCAAGCCTCAATCTCAATCTACATCCTTGAATTCTCCTCTATCACCGGAATCCTACTCTCTCCAATTTGGTGAGAATAGAACCCAAATCTAAACCATCATTCCTCCCAACGGTCGTTCCTAATCTAATCTTCTTTGTCCTTTTCCTTACATTTGAATCAGTCTATCATCTCGTGTCATTCCTATTTTCAGTCATTTTCTATTACATTTTTCTTGCTGCTTGTGGTAACTCTTTCCTTCTTTTTCATCTTCATTTTCTATCTCTGATTTCTTGTTTTCTAATTTTCAATTCTTTTTAGTTTTGGTTTCAGTAATTCAAGTCTCAGTTTCAACACAAATATGGAGTTTGCTCACCCATACAACAGTCTAGAAGTACATTACATATTAGAATGAGAGTTTTTCACACTACACAGATTATTCCCTTCCCCTTTCTAGATTAGATAACACCAGGCACAGGCCAAACCATCTGTTTCTCATTTAACATTAGAATTAGTTTACCATAAATAGAGGCTCTCCTCCCACTGTATCTTAGAATCATTCATCCCTGACTATACCGTAATTAGAGAATTGATCATTTACCACTACCAAGATACATGTCCATCAACATTTTGAGTATACTTGGGGTATCTCATTAGAGTAGACTGTTATTTGATTGATTGAAATCCTTGGAGTGATTGTGTCTGTTACTTGACTGAATATTGAAGACTATTACATACTATTTCTTTGCTTAAGACTGAAGAAGAAAGATTCTCATTAGTTCCACTATAATTATAGAGGATTGGAAAAACAAAACCCGCCAATTGGTGAGCAACACCCAACAACCTTCAACGGAAGGTCAGCAGGCGTTTTTTTCCCTATTCAACACCCAAGTTTGGGTGTTGTTTGAACAAAAAAACACCATGTATGAAGAACAATTGAGGATGATGCAAGGGATTTCTGAAGAGGAGAAATTAGCTAGATGGCAGGCTTGAATCCAGTTTGAAGAACTCTACAAAGAGGTAACTAGGACTTGCCAATATACCCCCCTCATCATTCCCAACTTCACTGACTATTATCTTACTAGGAACAAGCTTTGAGATACACCATGATGGCCAAAGAAGAGTGTATAAGACTGTGACTTCTGGGTGACTCCTATTGTAAGTTCAATTCAATGATATAGTCTGTAGAGTTATATTGGGCTCTCTGGTTCTTGTCCTGACTTGACACTCAACGGGGGCATCCCGCTACAGAGGTGGGGGCTATAATATGCTGTTGGCCAGTAGCTACCCAACTTGTATTTTGCCTTGGAACTCATACCGTTTACCATTAAGTGCATCTCTGAGTTCTTGCTATAGCCCTATGTATGGAAACAGAATAGGAGGTTATGGGCTGGGATAACCTAGCAGTGCTTACGGAAAAGGCAGCGCTTGTGGTGAAGGCAGTGCTTACGGAGTAGGAAGCCCTTATGGAGGAGGCAGCACTTATGGAGGTAGGTATGCCGGGAGGGCAATTCATGATGACATTGGTTAAACCTTGTTCTAAAATGCTGTGTTTCCTTTTGTAATTTATGATTTGATCTCAATCAGGTAGTTTAATCTGTGGTCTGATAAGTTGAAGTCAGTCAAGGCAACTCCTCAAAGCCAAAGTAGATGAATCCCAAAGATTAAGACATCATGAAATAGAACATGCCTGTCAGGCATGTTGGCTAATGATGTCTTATTAACCCTCTTAGAGCCTTGTGGCCCACTGCTGTTTGTTTTCTTGAACTTTTCCAATAAACAGAACTCTTGTGGTATTGCTTTATTAAAAAAAATTAAAACCCAATCAAAAAGCTGTTTCACTTTCATTCCACTTTCCATAAGCTCTGGCATCCTTTTCTTGGTTGTTTGAATAAAATTTTGATTTGTTACATGCAGCTGTGTTGTATGCTTTTTTCCCTTGGAACCCTAAGAACCCACAAATACACTCATACCTTTGGGCTAAATCCAGGAAGTATATGAATTACAAAAAAAACTACAATTAAGAGATGCCATACGGAGACCATCTGGCAATTGGGTTGTACTTCAAGGAAGAGCAAGAAATTTAAGAACTTCTAGTGGGTTGTTGTATATGATGGATTACCAATTGATAACCTGGTAGACCAGAAAGTATGGCAAGGTTGATTGTCAGCCTTAGAGCCAGCTTAGCTGACCAAAAGCCTGCTAAAAATTAAGAGAAATATTCAATTTAAAAATAATATGATTCCAGAATCAGATTATTCATAAAATTAAATATTAGTATCTGTATTTCATATTTTATCAAACCCACTAGAAGTGGTATTTACATTGTATAGTACATGCTTTGTTCCCTTTGATTGCTATCAAACCAGCCGCGCGCGTCAAATCAAAACATGATTCCAAACACGCGCGCATGCCTGCGGCCCGCAGCCACCTCTCCTCGAACTGAGCTCCCGCGTCCCTACAGATCTTTGTTGAGATTTTACTACAACAGAAGATCAGTAGAACCACGCGTGAGAGAAACAAAAAAGAAGAACTCCGAGGCAAGATTCTAGATATACCAGCCTTGTTGAACTTCCCCCCCCTTTCCCCCCAGTCGAAAAACAACCAAGAAAAAAAGGTACATTTTTCGAAGGAAAGGTCGTCGAATAAGAAAACGCACCGCAGGTCCCTTACTTTCTGAGAATAAGTCCCACTCTATAGTGTCACTATTCTCCAAAGTAAGTCAGCTGTTCCCCTTCTAAACCACACTTAAGTTCTCTTTTATTCTTCCCCTTTTTCCTCTCATCTTTTTCTTTTAAATCTTTAGAATAAAAACTATTAAAAGAATAATAAAAAGAATAAAACATAAAATATAAAGAAAATATAATATAATAAAAATAAAATCCTCCTCATATCAATAGTTTTGTGGTTTAACTAGAAAACCCCATAGGTTTCCCAGTAAAGAACCTGGTTAGTTTCCTTTAACCTTTAAAAACTGTGGCTGGACTTCTAGTACCAGACCTCCTATCTGTTATTAAAGAAGGAGAGGCTAGCTTAGAGCAGCTTAACCAGCAGTCCCATAAAGACTGGTCCGAGAAATAAAAGAGGATATAAAAAAATTAAATAAAAATCATATATTTCCTATTTTTTATCTCTCTTTTTCTCTGTTCTCTCTCTCCTTCATGTATTTACTTCAGTTATTAATTGTAATCCAATTAATAACTTATTCCTAACCCTTGTGTCCGCACGTCACTCTAGAGACGCCGGCTCACATTGATGTTATTCAGAAATATCTGGCTTGTAAGTTACAGCTGAAAAGGAACAAGAAACAGCCAATTCCAGATGTCAATGATGTGAGCAATCTTTGCTTTGTCTAAACACTTTTTGAACAAATGAATATAAATCAGACCATCTTCTTGTGTAAGAGGATTCATTAGACTGAAGTCTTATATATCAAAGAGGTCTTGCAAGGCGGGGCAAGCCAACACCCAAAAGCAGTCACCTTGGGTGTTGGATTTGCCTTCCAATACCCAAACAAATATAATATTTTTTCATATTTTTTTGTTTGAACAACACCCAAACTTGAGTGTTGAATTGGAAAAACAACACCCACCAAACATCTGTCAACGGTTGTTGGGTTTTGCTTGCCAATTGGCGGGTGTTGTTTTTCCAATCCTCTAATTATAAGCAAGGATATTCTCTTCTCTTGTGCTCTTGCTCTCCCCAGCCCTATCAGAGAGGCACCCTTCAAGCACTCATACCTCTCAAGCTCTGACTCCCACAAAGAGTATTTCAACAATGTGCAAGTGCCCTCAAGCCTGCCCTTTAGGAACCCTGTCAGATGTTATACCCCACCTTGTACCCAAGTCATGCTTAAATTTATGCTCAAATGATGCTGGATTGTTTCTCAATTCATGTACATAATGGTCTAATATTACCCTCAATCCAACCCCAACATGGCTATATAAAGTATTGTGACTCCCTGAATACTTGTTGAACCATAATGCAAAGAAATCTTAACTTCTTGGAAGAAATATGGTTTTTCTCAATTTTATAACATGATATCATTGATCATGGGTTCACCAGATCATGTTCCAAACATCACTGAACATGTTTACATATAATATCAGAGCCCAAAACTGTCTATTGGAACAAATCCTTGTGTTATGAAGATGTATATGTAGAGAGTGAGAAAAGTAAGATATGTCTGGTTAGATTCAAACTCACAACCTCAGCTAAGCTGAGAGACATGCTAGAGGCCTTTACCGACTAGGCTACAGATGCTGGTGGTTGAGGGGTAGTGGTAATGATTTGATCCAACAGTTCTCCCAGACTGTGGTGATACATCATGTGAGCACAATATGGAAACCTCAATTAATCAATTTTCTGATTGCATCACTTGAGACATGAATAGATGACTGTCACAGTGAATAAGCACATGTTAATCAATACTGGGTTTTAACTGTGGTACTTTGAATCAGCAGCTAATGAATATATTGTCTATGGGTGCAAACTGCAAGTAGCTCACTATGGATTTCAATTACTAGATAATCCTTTTTATTATTCCAATTAATTCTATTCTTTTTGAAATACATGAAGATATCAAACAACCAATATTTCTCTTTTTTTTTCTTTTGTAAATTCTTTTCTCAAACAGAAAAATCAGATGCATAATATTTCCATGCAAAGAATATATCAAATCTGAATGTTCTGGAATTATTCAGCATCTTGTATTTTCTCCAAAGTATTCAATAGAAATTGAAGAATGACTCCAAAGACAACAGATCACTAGTATGATGGATTTCTTTTCTGATGAAACAGGAAATTTCAAAAAAAGACCCTTGTTTTTGTTGGATTCAAAGAACTTTACTACCAACTGTGTGACCTTTTGTAATTTTCTTCTTGAGCCTGAGCCCACCAGGTCAAAGGAAATTGTATTTGTTCTTAATATCCTGATCAAAAATTCTCATGGCAGTAACCATAATGATACAAATATGTGTTGTGGTGAGCCATATCAACTTTTTTATTCCCTAAATTACATTAGTTCAAGGCCAGCACACAAGAACAAGGATCCAAGACCACCACACAAGGGGTGCAGACAGCGAACTCAAGGATTAACAGCTCAAGAGGGATGAAGGGCAAAGCCACACTCTAAGAGAGCCAGGGTATTAGGAATCCCTTCTTCTTTCTATGTCTCATCTCATTTCCCCATTGGTATACACACAATTATCCCTGCTCCCTTTTTTCATTATTTTCACACTCCTGCACCTACTTTGGGATGAGTCATTGGTTTCACACTCATGCACCTACTTTGGGATGAGTCTTTGGTTTCATATGCATGCAGCTCCTTTGGTCCTTATCTTATTGTTTGACACTAGTCCACTTCACCAGATTGATCTTAGTCTCTTACACTATTTTTCTTCCCCATTCTACCGCTTAGATGCCTATATAAAGAACCTTGTTTTCCCTCCTTCATTTTCTCCTCATCAGTTTCCTGCACCATCAGCCTGGTCATTAGTTAGAGTCTTATAGTTAGATTTACAGCCCTAGTTAGAAATATATTCTTTACTCCTTACACCACTTGATAGCAGTAGCCAGTCTGGGTCATTAGCCTCTCTTAGAATCCGCATTTCCCTCTTCAAGATCACCTGTCTCAGAAGATACTGTCTTATCGCCACCATCTTTGTAGGAGTCCATACTCTTACTCTTGCCTACTATTCTCAGCTTCTCTCGGAGGGCAGCATTTCAAAGCATCCCATCCCCTCCAAGCTCTACCCATTCCCACTGAGTAGTTCCACAGTGTCACCAATCCAAGATCTTCCTAATGGTGTTGTCTGCTCTCATATAATTGGCTGTAATCTCAAGATTTCAACAAGGCAACAATCAAAAAATATGAAGTCTTTCTGTAATGAAATTGAGGCAAAATGGGTTTGGTACACATACTCTAATTTTGATTTCATGTGTCCCTGTTAATTCAAACCTCTTCACAGATTAAAATTTGGATATGCTGTTGTTTATATTGAATATTTGTATTCTCTTTCTCATTTTATTTATTTTAAGGACTTGAGTCAATGAATCTTCACTTCATTTGTTCACGTTTATATCATGTTTGAATTGATTTTTCATTGATCACCAAGAGTGATAGGACTATGTACAGTGGGTAGACAGAAGTTTCTGCCACACTGTTTTGAGCTCCAGAAACTTCACACACCAACTCCAAGTGGAACATGACAAGAATGATAATGAATGAAAAAAATTGAACCTAAAAAAGCTTGAGCTTGGTGGAGGGAAAATCTGAAGTCAAAATTGGGAGATTGCAGGGCCAGAATGCCACATGTGCCAAGAAATGACCCACTCAAGACATTTTTCAAACCACCTGGAAATAATTGTTTTCAAGATTTCTATTTCTTATCATTCATTTTGGATCTCATACTATCATTCCACAGCCTTCATATTTTTGTGAGCAAAACATTAAAGTTTTTGTTTTTTTGTTTTTTTCTTGTGTTTTTTTTTCACAAATTTCATGACAGGGTTTTTTGAATTTATTTTTTTGTATTAATGCTAAGAATCCTCTTTTTGAAAATTCCATCAAATGCCATGACTCAAAGTTGATGGGTTGGGCTTCTGGAGTCAAAAAACTGTGTGGCAAAAACTTCTGTCTAGCCACTGTACAGTGAGTAGACAGGTAAAATTGGCATGTTATTTTGAATTCCAGAACCTCAGCCCAAACACCAAAAGTGACGATACTTGTTCAAATGGTACAAAATAGGTTCCAAAGAATGATTATCAATAAATGAAAACAAAAAACAAAAGTGGGAAAATTTGTAAAAAATAAAAAATAAAGGGGCAGGCTTAATCCACACCAAAAAATTACTAAATCCACCCCAAAAATGGAGTGAACTAAAGCTCACTCCAAAAAGGTTGGAGTGAACCATGCTTCACTCCAAAATTTTTAGTCAATATTTTCTTCACTCCAAAAAGGGGGATTTTTTGGAGTTAACAAAAATCCACTCCAAAAATTTTGGATCACAGCCCAGGTTCACTCCAAAAATACAAAAAACCTCATTTTGTTTCACTTTTTTTTTTTACTTTTTTTTTCACTTTTTTTTCACTTTTGTTTCACCTTTTTTTCACCACTTGATACTTTTTTTTTTTCAAAATACTCTTTAGTGCACACATTTCCAAACACTTTTCATACTGTAAGTCAAAGAAGCAAGTTTTTCAAGATTTTTTTGATAAATCAATCAAGAGGCTCTTTATTGCCCTCTGTGAATTTCTTGGGTGTCTTGTGAAGCCCCCACATATGTGAATCATTAAAAAGCCCCACAAACATAGTATTTGGGGACCTAAAAATTCAGGTTCCACAGGCATAAAACTCCAAATCATTACCACAATTTTTCATGTGGTACAACAGTTAAAAAGAATTACCAATTTTTCCCAACCTAAATTATAAATTTATCTGGGGGAGGATTCACTGAAGTTTGGAGTGTTCTGCAAGACTACGGTGTCAAAAAATTAAGAAACTTCACATGAGATCCCAAAAAGTGTGCTGGTAGCATGGGAAATATTTCACCTGACACATGTCAAAGTACACAGGCACCTTTCTCCTCTTCTACATCACCTGACATGTACTCAGGTGAAATTTCTCCTGATGTAGATGGTGAAATTTCCTAATTTTTCAATGCCCTAGTCTTGCACAAAGCGGCCAAAAAGTTCTAAATTGGCCCATGTTATATATATTGTGATTCAATAAATGATTTATATCATGTCCCCAAATATTATGTTTCATGATTTCTGTGTATTCACTTTTTACCAAAACACAAAATTAAAGATTTTCAAAAAAAAAAAAGTTTTTTTTTTCTAAACCATGATGCACCCATTTTTCTCAATAACTTTGTTGATAATGATTATTTTGAACTCTCATTCTATCTATTTCCAACATCTCATGACTTCTCATGTGTGTGTTGTGGGCTTTTCAGCCAAAAGAAAATTAATGAAAATTAGCTTCCAGGTACTGTACATGAGCACCAACTGAAAACAAAAATTAATTGATCAGTTTACAATGATTGGCTAGTAGGTTCTGCCTTGAGTTGATCTTGTCAGATGGTGTATTTGTTGTGAAGATCAGCTTGGAATTGATATCCTTTGTTCAGGAAAACCATCAGTATTTCTTATTGATGATTGGTTAGTTTATTGTTTGTGTAGGTAGGTGTCAAGAAGCATGGACAGAATAGTTGAGAGGTGATGGTCTTGTGGAGGGATTTAAATTGAAGAGTGAGTCACTATCAAGTTTTTAGTGTGCTGCTACGTTACATGTAGCAACTTGACAACCATTTTAACCAACCAAGCTATGATAGCAACCCATTTGCCAACCTAAGTGGGGCACGTTTTTGAGTTTGTGTTGCTAAGCACAGGATAGCAACCTCAGTGGAGATTTTCCAACATATTGAGGTTTTGCAGTTCAATTCAATGTTCATTACATATTATGAGAATTTTGTAGTATTGCAAGGCATTTTTGTTCTCTGCTCTTTCCCATAACATGAAGTCAAATTTTATAAAATGACACTTTTTTCAGTGGGTATTTGAGGGAAAGTCATGCAGAAGTGGCCACACATCATTGAGTCACCTTGGATTCCAACTCTCACTCAACACATATCTTTTCAAAAAAAAAAACTGCATTAATTTAATTCAGAATTTGGGTTTGTAATCTTTCAAATGTTTAATGCATGTATTCTGAGTGCAGAGTGTGTGGCAGCTTTAATTTGATGACAAAAAATTAAAAATTAAGAAATTAAAAATTAAGAAATTCAAAATTCAAAATTCAAAAGTCAAAATTCAAAATTCAAAATTCAAAATTCAAAATTCAAAATTCAAAATTCAAAATTCCAAAAATTCAAAATTAAATAAAAAAAAACATTGTTTCCAGGATTATGATATATCAATACCACATTTTTCCAATTCAATCCACCATTTTACTTCCAGTGAATCCACAAATATGGGTGAATCTTCAAGTGAAAGACCTTTCTGACTTAAAATCAAAATTTTCCCAAATAGTTCTTGTTGTAGGGAGTGTGCAAAATCCACATTTGGAGTGTTGGGAATGAAGTGCAGGAAGCATGGGAAGTAATACAATCATCCATTCTTAGGCTCAACAGATTAAGACTAAACTTACTCCACCCAACAACTACGCCAAACTCTCACTTCATTGTATGGTTCTTACAAGAAAATTGGCAAAAACAACCAAAGAGCAAATTTTTGGCCCTCTTCCTCCCCCAACAGACCATTGACGGAAACAGCAGTTCATCAGGCTATCAAAACTACCTCCCTTTCCCCCTTTGCCACTACTGACACCAGAAAATATCCCTGTCCCTCCACCCTCACCTTTGGCTTCTGTAAACCATCTTTTTAACTTTGATTAAACATATCCACCAACCCTCTACCACCCATCAACAACAACCTTAAGCATCACAAACGCCCCCCATCTCCTCTCATATTGAAACTATCACACATATATTCCCAGTTTCTAGTTTGGCATCCAGAAACCGTTTTCCTACCAACATCAATGACAACTCCGACCAATTTGGAACCCTCTCCACGGACCAAATTCCCGCAGCAACCTAGCCTGTACAAATCAGATGTTGTGGTGATTCAAATATTTCTCCAACAATCAAACAAATACAACCAACAAACACCTCAAGGAGCAACAATATTATTACAGAATCAGATTCTAAATCCCCAAAACAACCCAGGTCCCTCACTTACACCAACCTCAAATTCCTTATGGTTTAGAAGATATCAGTAGTTAAAGAAAACACACAGTACATACACCCCATTATCACTTAACTACATACTACAGATGACATAATTAGAGCATAACTAGTACATACTACACCACCCTCATTTTATGATCCACATATTAAACTTAATCCATCATAAATTACAAGATCACCTGCTCAGATTACAGATACTACATAATCACTACACTCATTTCACAACTCATATAGAAATCTTAATCAATCATCAGCCATTCACAGATTTCTCTTTTGATATAATCAACTTGATCTGTACTTGTAAGCAGTCCACTTTGGGTATGCAATATTTCATCCACCTCAATATAGTATTTCAGCAACCCCAATATAGTAGAATACTGCTCATCCTTCATCTTGCTGTGGTATCACATTGACTTCCTCCTTGTCATCAACCTGAAATCATTTTTAGTTATAAGTAGTCCTCTCCTTGAAGTATTTTCTCCACCCAGCTTACAAGCAACCAATCATCATCATATATGACCTTATCATCACCTTTAATCCTTTGAATATATTAGTCCTTGAAGTTAGTGAAGTCATCTGAATATATTATTCCTTGAAGTTAGTGAAGTCCTCTGTATAGAAGGTCCAGTTAGTAAATTGAAGTCCTTGAATCCTCTAGCCCTTGAATTCCTAAAGTCCTCAGAATATTAGTCAGTGAAGCCTTTGGAACCCTCCATTCTATTCTCTTAACTCCCAAACTCCCCATACTCCTCTTACTTACAAGTGAAAAAGCCCCCCCTTAGTATTAAACAAATAAGCAGCACTAAGACTATAGAGAAGAGTTAAAGCCACACCTTTTCTTTTTCTTAGTGAAGCTCTCACAACCTGTAGCTATAGGAAGGAAGGCAAATTCATCAGGACCCTTAGTACAGCTCTCACCAATATGTATTATCTCCCCTCCAAGCTCTATCTCATCCCAGAGTAGTTCCACAAGTGGTGTCAAAAACAGTGGCTTTTCCTTCCTTCATTAATTCAGTCTAATCAGTCTTATTTCCAATAACAAGGAATCAAACTTTCCACTTACAGTAGCTCTTCTCCTCCTCCTCCCATGAAATCTTTTCCTCCTCTATCAATCATCTTCTATCAGCAAAACAATCTCATACTACACTCACCTTCTTCCAATCCACTACAGTTAATCTTCCCTTCCACTCTCCAAAACTCTTCATCCTCTATCATCCTGTTATCAGTAAAACAATCCTACACTTCATTAAATTCCTCCACTCCACTTACAACAATTCTTCTCTTCTACTTTCCAAAAAATTCCTTCATCCTCTATAATCCTGTCATCAGTAAAATCTCCTACATTATCATCTTCTTCCACTTCACTTACAGTAATTTTCTCTTCCACTTTTCCAAAACTCCTTCATCCTCTATCATCCTGTTATCAGTAAACAATCCCACATTATATTATCCTCCTCCACTCCACTTACATTATTTATTTTTTACCTCCTGAAAATTCCTGTCATCTTCTATCATATTTCATCAGTAAAAAATCCTATACTTTAGCATCTTCTTCCACTCCACTTACATCAATTCTCCTTCTTCTCCTCCATCAAATTATATCAACCTCTACCAACCTTCTATTAATAATACAATCTCATACTTCATTACCTTCTGCCACTTCAATTATTATACTCTTTTACTACTTACGTAAATAAACATAACCTAAAAAGACAACAATTACTTTCAATGATCAGTCAACTGCAGTGGACCTCACCACCCCCAAACAACAATATAGAGACAACTCCAGTAACTCAACAGATGACTCACCACTCCCTCCACTTGAGACTGTGAACATCAACCCCAATCCAGTCAGCCAAACCTCACCAATGCAACCTACCAACCTAAACCATGGACCACCAATCAGAACAGGAGCAGTCTAATTCCTGGAGAGAGAACCATTCATTCCACCCTACCAAGGAGGACAACCTGAAAAGACAGTCAAGATCAAACCATTAGACAAGGACCTTTTGTTTGATGGAACCAACATGCCTATGGATAAATTTATCTGGTGTGAAACCAATCTTTGTGGGATTCAGAGCTTGAGAGGGATGGATGATTGGGAAGCTGCCTCTCTAATAGCTTGGGATAGCAGAGACACAAG
>LUKR01000119.1:1062-24820 GCA_019395275.1 Puccinia brachypodii | reverse complement strand
GGTGGGGGGGGGGGGGGGGGGGAATTGAACCCCAGACCTGTACATTGGTATTCTGGCTGGGGCATACTAACCACTAGACTAAAACTACTTGGACCATGAGGTCCAAGTAGTCAAAGTCCACTCCATAACTCAGCTGGCTCAGCTCACTTGGCACCAGCTCAGTCAGCTCAGTCAGCTCACCTGTTTTTTGGTTAAAAGCCAAAGATGAAAAAAAACTTCTTCAGCTTGAAGCAGAGAAATTTAGGTGACAGAGGTGAAAATGGTCTATTGAGATTTGAAGAAAGTAAACAATGAAAAAGAGAAACAGCAACATTGATCAGATGAGACAAGATGCACATTTTTGTGAGACATGGTTGCTGAATGCTGGCTAAGTTACCAACCTCAGGATACAAAGCAACACAAGGGTTGTGGCCCCTTTTGGCTGAATCAGCCTTGCCCAATAGAGGGTTACAGAGGCCTGGGGGTGGTTGCCTGGTCAGCTGGCAAGCAAACCCAAGTTACCCCTTAAATTACCAACTTACAGTTTTGCTACACCATCTGCAGTTATGATTGTAAGAATACAGACAACTAAGAGGTTTATTTCTGATTAGATTGTGTGAAACAGGAGCTATGTACAAATGTGTTTTATTTTTCTGAGAAAGAAAATAGAAATTGCTATGTACCTAAGAGCAGGCGACTAGACAGCTTGGATGATTATGATTTGCCAGTGCCAAGAGTTTGGTGTGACAAAGGAAGAATTAGGATAAAGGTTGAGATAGTGATGGATATTGTAGCGCATGATGCTGCTGTGAGATCTGTTGAGATAAAGGAAGGAAATGCCATGTCCATGACTTGTTAGCTTAGAGTCTTACATGTGGATGATGCTTGTTGCAGTATTCACTCTTATCTTCTCAGTGAGCAGAATCAATGGGACTAGCTTGGTCTATGATCAATCAGTGTTGTCTGTTTGACTGGATGTGGGGGAAGTATCCTTTCCTGCATCAGCAACCTTGTCATCTTCTATTGTGCGCTTTGCTTACTCTTCAGTCCAGTGGCTGATGCAAGAGATAAGTGCTTTGGTAGGCTGGGAGATTCTGCTATGAATTGTAGCGAGTTAATAATTGCTGTTGCTGCGGAGTTCAGGGCAAGTGAGATTGGTGAGTACTTGTTGCTTCTACTGAATCTGGCTTCTTTATATGCTTACAAGATTGTTCCTTGGGCCGTCTTGTTTGCTCCGGTTGCTACCAAGATTGAGAGGTTGCCTGTGGCATGAGGAAGTTTGCTTTTGGCTGGGGTTTGATTCCTGTGGGCGTTCTTGCTTGTGTCATCTGTGTGTACAAAGAATAATCAGAGCTTGGGTCAGCTTGTGCCTCCGGGATTACAAGGTTTGAAACCTAGTGGCTTACATTGCAGTGCATCGTAGCTTGAATTTTCTATACATCACCGTTTGGTGGTCTCAGCCCCATTGGGGATATTCTGACAATCATTAGTTTCACTCTTTTCACTCACCTTTTACATTCATTTCAATTATTTTATTATAAGCATACTTTACATATCCTTGTATGTAGTCAACCATAGCAAGCTTGATATATATAGTTGTACTCTCTGGACTCAACCACTCCTCAGACTTTCAGAAGAGAATATAATAATAACACCATTCTATTCTAACTCATTCATCTTCAGCTCACAGATACATCAACAAATCACTACTCTGAGCTAGCTTGACCCTCTCACATCAACACATCACTTTCTGGAACCTACAAGCCTGAACCTCTCAAACTTATCAGCAGCTGGGCGTGAAATACTTGGACTGGATTAGATCCTTCTACGACTTGGAGCCACTGGTCAATACAGTAAACTTCCATTGAGAAGCTTCTTGTCACCCAGGAGTAACCCACTGCTGACACCTGCTGGTTTGGTAGGGATTGCTGTCTAAGGCCCACTGCCAGAGTAATTGGCTGGTTTGATGTCATCCAAGTTAAACTGGGATGATCTCAACCAATTGAAAATCAGTTGATCTAAACAATTGAAAATCAGTTGATCTCAACCGATTAAGTATAAAAATAAGACCTTTGTATTATATTTCATTGGTTAATATCAACCAGGTTTAAATTGGTTGGTTGCATCCCAGTTTACCTGGGCTACACTCAACCCACTCAAATATGCTGGCAGTGGGGAGAAATGTACCCACATGGGGCTAGATGCACTATGTGCTTGTGCAAACTTTGAATACCCAAAATCAATGCAATCATCTGGAACCAAAATTTTACCACCTTCCCCACTAGAATCAATCCCAACACTAAGTCACCAATTTCACATTGAGTCCTCAAACCTTCCCCTTTTCCCTTCCTGGCCTATGGCCCCTCCTCCTCCCCCTTTCCCCATCAATTCTGAAAACAACTCATTCCACACCATCATGGTTGATGATATGTATGTAAAAACTTTGCCCACCCACAACAGCAAACAAACTATCACAACCCCAATCCAGCACCAATAGCAACCTTCCTCACTTATTTGGAAGAAATCTTGAATAAACCAAAGAACCCAACAGGACAAGGATCAGTTCCTCTGGACCCTGCAGTCTTCACAGTAATTCAACAACTCATGATGGGGGAAGACTACCGCCTCAAGAAGATTGGCAATTGTGTAAGAATTCAGACAACTAAGAGTTTATATTGCTAGGTTAGATCAAAGTGCTATAGGATAACGTGTTACATGCTTTCATATCTTTGTTGAGAGAGAATGTAGATTTACCTAAGAGCAGGATGACTTAGTCTTGATTGTATGTATGAACGGTGGTCTGAATGAAAATGAAGCTGAGAGAATATTGATTGAGATGGAAGTGGTGGGGATATTAACGTAGGTGGAATGTGAGAATTAAGTGTGAAGGGAATAGATTTCTTTTGTGTGGATATGGGGAACAGTTCCTTATTTTTGTCAGCCTCCACTTGGTGAGCGTCACTGATATATGAGGATGTATTTACTTGTTTTATCGGAAGTTCTTTTTGCTTGATTCAAGCCTGATCAATCCTGTGAGCGAGATCTGATTTGATCAATGATCTATAAGAGGAATGAATGTTTATTGTTTGTTATCAGCCCTACGTTCTCTATGCTTTTTAGCAAGTGAATACTCTTTGCTTACTTTTTGTGCCGGTGGCTAATACAAGAAGTGAGGTTATTGTGTGGGCTGGTTATTCTGTTGGAGATGTTATTGCTGAGACTTTTGGGATGGAATGTAAGGACGGATGAGTTTGTCTGTCCTGATCATTCTGTCTAGTGAGCCTCTTTAAGTACTCACTGGTCTCTATTGCAAGGGATGCTGTTTGCTCCTGTGGCTGTCGGGAGTGTGCCGGGAGTTGTGGCTTGATTCATCTCCTTGGGGTCATTGGAACTCGTTTCATCTGTGGATGGGGTACGGTGGAAGACATTAGTGAGCTGGATAATTCCAAGTTTCAAGGTTGAAACCTTGTTCTGCTTAGGTTGCTGTGCATTGTAGTCTGTTTCTTCCTTGCAACACCTTTTGGCGGTCACAGACCCATTTGGGGTATTCTGACAAATTTTACAACACATATGACTAAGCTAGTTGAGCCCTTTGAAAAATAACTAGCCTCTCCAGAAACTCGTAAATTGCCTGCTGCACCTCCTAACAACCAGAAAAATCACTTTTGGACCTTGTTTGCTAGCACACTGAAATCACATTAATTGTCCCGCCAACTGGGAAAGCCCACAGCCCTGCAAGTCTTCAAGCCAAGAAATGCTATCATTCACTCCAATCCAGAAAAAAAAAAAACATGTTGCCAAGGACTTCCTTGTGAAACAGGCCCATCTTGCTCTTGAAAAACTCAATGCTTAACTTCAAGGCAAGAAGATAGTTATCAAGGAATCCCAAGTACTTAAATCTAGTGATGTTTTTTTTACAATAAAAACTGACTCCATCAAAAGTGGTTAATGGAGAACAAGGATGGGTGGTCTAAAAAGGTTTTCACGGATTTAGCGGCTACTCTGTCTGATTACCTTGGTGATTGCTCACGGCATCCCAAATTCAACCCAGCTTCTCAGATGTGCAGGACTCAACTGGCAGCCACTAACAACATTTGTGAAGGAGACATACTAAAAATGAAATGGTTGGCAGCACTACAAAAAGTATTGGATCACATTGTGAAAATGTGTGGTAACATTGCATGTCACATGCAATGTCACCACACATTTTCAAAATGCAATTGAATTTTTAGCCCTAGCAATTCAATCACATTTTGAAAATGTGAGGGCCATTGCATGTGACATGCAATGTTACCATGCATTTTCACAATGCAATCCAACACTTTTTGTAGTGCATACAACTCAGAAACTCCCAAGCAGGCCGGCTCAATTGTCATATTGTTGAATTCTTCAAGAATCTTCTCACATAAACTTGCTGAGTTCCTGTGACATGTCACAGCTCTCTTGCCACAGAAGTCGTGGTTGCTCATCACCAATCACTTAGGGTTGAACACTTAGGGTTATTCTAGTGTCACCAATTTCTTAGGGCTAAATCTACCAACTAGCTTTGCCTCTCCTCATCTGTATATTCCTCAGACTTGTCAAGACCTTTGATTTCCTCGGATCCTCAATAGCTGAGATTCTCAAGATTACAAATCTCAGCTATAACCTATTGACAAGACTCAAACATGTAATGTCACAAGCCACTGCCCCGCAATAACTCATCAATAATATATCATCTATTTTTCTGTTTTCTTTTCTCCTTTCTATCCTTTTTTCTTCTGTTTATCAAAAAGTATCTTAGATTCAACCTTGTCAACAACTACCTTGAAACTACCAATACCTTCTTGTCTTGCACCTGCTCAGCGTGTTGTTAGTTCCTTTTTTTCTTCTATTTGTTTATTTTCTGTTTTCTTTTCTTCTACTATCCAATGTTGTTGTTTGTCGAGGAAAACTCACTGATCTCTTATTCCTTTCTATTCTTTATTCTTTTTTTTTAGTTGCTTCTATCTTCTGTCCTCTTGTTTCAAACTTGTCATGAAAAAAAGCCCTTGAATTCTTATCTTATTTAGTTCATTATTAGTGGTATGTAATGCTTTTCATTATTTTCTCATTTTTTATTTTCTTCTTTCTTGTCATGTGCACTTTTGTCTGATATCTTTTTTCTTTAAGTTTGGTTTTACTCTCCTAGCAATTTCATCAAAATTCTTCACATATCACTCACAAATAAAGCAACAGCTCTCCAACTTGAACAATTGGGACTATTCCTCAACTATGACTATCATCAAACACCTAAGTTTAAACCCCACCCGCCCCAATGCTTTAAATGCTTGAAGATGGGGCATTTTGGCCAGTGGTGCCAAGAAAAACCAAAATGTGGCAATTGCAGAAACAGCCACATCACCAAAGACTGCCCAGGAGGACTAGGTGATATTAAATCAATTGTATTATGTAAAGAAGGTTTGTAGATGAAAATGAATGAGATTCAGGATGTTGATCATACTCCTTTTAACATTGTATGTTATTTTAAGAAATCATGGTTAGATAAACATCATACAAAGTTAGAGTAGACTTATCAGAATCTTTCAATACAGTTTATTATTTTATAATATCAGGATTAAAATAGCATAATAAAGTTTAAAGTAGATGTATCAGATCCCATTACTACCTCGTACTACTTACATTAGATCTCTCTATAAGCACAACAGGTTACAATCAAAATATTTTCATATAGAAATATCATATTCATAGTGTGCAATGCTAAATAGCGAAATATCACTTATAAAAATGCAAGTTGAATTCTCAATTCACGATGGGCAGCACTCAAATTGAGTTGATCATCAATCAAGGCAAGCTATTACTTGTCCAACTTCCACAGAAAATGATTGAAGGAAACAGACAAGACTATTGTATTGTCAGTAGATAGATAAAAAGTGGTGAAGGAAGTAAACACTCTACCTGGTGATTTCTTTTTTTCATCAACTATATTCTCCTGATCCCCAATTTATCAGGCTTGATGATTCACAGTTCAAATTCAGAGCTGGAGTTTTCATCCAAATTTCCCAAAAAAACCATTCCCATTTCTGATTATTTTTTCATATATTTACATACTGTATGACCTTACATTGGATTGATAAGTGCAATTTAGGATTCACATTTCTGAATTTAAAACTTAAAATTTGATTGGATTTCACTGCCCGTCACCAGCCAGAATTGATACTAACAGTTTTAAAAAGTTCAATTCTAAAAAACAGACCAAAGGAAATTTTCCTACATATGATAAGCCTTGTTTCTGTATCCACTTGAAAATTAAATTTGAGCCCATGCAAATAGGGTTCTCAAAGTTGAAATCAGGTTGACATACATGTTGTACATACACATATACATACGGTTCTTTTTTCGTGTGCTATGCCATACTCAGGCAAAAATCCCCGTTTTAAATACATACCCCCGTGTATCCCCGCAAAAAATCCTAAAAAAAGTGTATGTATCTGTGTATGTACCATGTATGTACACGCCGTATGTCGGCCCGATTTCAACTTTGAGAACCCTTAAAGTAGATTTTCCCTAAGAAATTGAATCCCAGTGGGGGGGCACCAGAAAGCCCACCTCTAGTTGGTCACAAATTTGCTCCAGCTGCTTGTGGGCAGTATCACAGAGCACAACTGGCTAGTCCGATGATGGTCCTTGGTTTTGATTTCTCTGATGACCCAATGTTTGCAAAAAACAAATTCCCGCCCGGAGCAGGTGTGATGTCACCGGGCATGTCACGCAGGCGCATATATTCCGGTGACAGGCGTCCCTGGCCAAGAAGTCGACCTCCAGCAGCAACAGCAACATCGACCACGACGAACCTCGACAGAATGGATGGATTCGGACTACCACTGCAGTTCGGCAAGATACAGGCGAAGACTGATATTTCGAACAAGATCTCAGAAACCAAGAGGAATGCCCCAGTAGACTCTACCAGTGGTCAGCCAGTGGTCAGTAGTCGATTTTTATTTGTAAATCGTATCTCCCAATTTGCCAAGCCCCCCGTCTGATTCCGAATATTGATAGGTGGGCGGCAAACAGAATACAAATTCGGTCGTGAATGAGGATGCTAGCGTTGCAGGTCCTTCGGGTTCCCCAGCTCACTCGGAATCAGAAGAACAAGATGGCGATGAAGGGCCGACTATACAGCTACCAACAACACATGAGGTGCTCTTGAAAGACCATTCGAAAACAGTCTCAGCTTTATCCTTGGACCCCTCTGGAGCTCGATTGGTTTCAGGCTCGTACGATTACGCATGCAAGTTATGGGACTTTGGCGGGATGAATTCCTCATTTAAACCTTTCCGGAGTTGGGAGCCACGACAAAGCCATCAAGTTGGTAATTTCAAATTGCTGCCTCATCATATCAGATGTAAAAAATTGACCCTTCCGCGTCACATTTTCAGGTACATCAAGCTATCTGGTCGAACACAGGGGACTCCTTTATGGTCATTACGGCCGCCAATCAACCTCAGATCTACGACCGTGACGGGGCTCAAATTGCTGAATATATGAAGGGAGATATGTATATTCGTGACATGAGACATTGCGCGTTCGTAGGCCAAATCTTCATCCATCTCTTTCTGATTTGAACCTCCTGACTCGTAAGGCTCAAACCCCTACTGTCATCAGCGAAGCAGAAAGAGCTAAATAATTCGTTCCATGTTTTTTTGAAGTGGTCATATTGCCGAGCTCACCAGTGGAGCATGGCATCCGAAAGACGCGAAAACGTTTATCACCTCTGCAGCCGACTCGACTATCAGGTATGATCGATCGTGACATCACTGACTTTGCCTCCGGCATTTACTTGACTGTTTTCCTTTGTTTTTTTTTTCATAGAATTTGGGATGTCGAAAATAAACGCAAGTCAAAAGGCGTAATTGTACTCAAATCAAAAGAAAGGGGTACCCGGACCAAAATAACTACCTGTACTTATTCTTCCGATGGAAAATCCATTGCGGCAGGTAAGGCAAGAGAATATCTCCTCCCAGAACTTGGCTCTCGCGGTGGCTTAGTCATCCGTTTTCATTTTGATGAATATTTAGCTGGTTTGGATGGAACCTTAAACATCTGGGCCACGAATAGCAATTTCACCCGTCCAAATGCTGCGGTTGAGAATGGACATGTCAAGAATACCGAGACATCCTCACTTCAGTTTGCGTCTGATAATAGAACGATTGTGAGTCGGGGAGGTGATGATACGGTGAAATGTCAGTAAAATGACTTCCCTTGTCCTCACCATTCACATCATTCGTGCAAAACATCTATTAACTTGAGAAAAGTATTAAAACTATACAGTGTGGGACGTACGAGCACTGAAAAGCCCATTGGCTGTTAGGAGTGGAATGACGACCTTAAATCCAGAAACAAATGTCACTTTCAGTCCCGATAATCAATACATTCTCACTGGAGTTAGTGCCAATCCATCTGAAGGATTGGGTGGTCGAATAATCTTATTAGATAAGACAAATCTCGAAATATTCCGCACGATTGGTCAGTTCTTGGGTTTAAATTTGAAAGTTGAAGGGGGATGCACTAACACATTTTTATTTCTTGGAATTTCTTTGCGCAGCCATATCGCCTGCCAATGTGGTTAGAGTGTTGTGGCATCCCAAGATAAACCAGATAATCACTGGGTCCTCAGATGGAACGATCAATGTATTGTATTCACCAAGTTTATCTACTCGAGGGGCCACGTTATCACTATCACGAACGGCAAGGGCGCGAGGTCCGGGAGAAGATAATGACGCAGCAGTAGATCGACCAATCATTACCCCTCACGCCTTGGCGATGTTTAAGAACGACGAACCCGTCGTGGCTGGGGGTAGAGGCGGTAAGAGGAGACGTGAACGAGAGCGACAGGATCCGGTCAAGACTTTGAAACCTATGCCTCCCTTGACTGGGCCTGGTCGTGGTGGTCGTGTGGGGGCAAGTGCCACTCAGCACGTCGTACAAGGCTTGGTCAAGGATTCAATTAGACACGAAGATGTACGTCCTTCTTTATACCACCTGGTCAGGCTGAAAAACACACACTGCTCTATAACAGTTATTGACCGTCCTGTTTCACTTTTTTCCCATGGGTACATCTTTTTAGCCTCGAGAGGCCTTGTTAAAATTTGCACAAGAGCACGAAGGCGAACGACCTAAGTATACAGCCGCATGGGAGGAAACGATGCCCGAGCCTGTGTTTGATCAAACTTTACTTGAAGAAGAAGCTCAACAGGAGGCCGAGAAAAAGGCAGCCGAAGAGGAACGAAAGCGGGTCAAGAGAGAACGTCCCACTCGATTGACTTAATTTTGTTCCCCCTCCCCCTTTTTTTTTTGTTAGAAATCGGAACATTGTTTCTTTTGTAAAATTACTTGGTCTAACAAGCAAACCTTTAGCGTCAATTTTTATCCCGAAATATCATCCAGCTGGATTAACTCAGATGTGATTCCTCATTGTATCTTTGTGCCTGCGTCACCATCCACGCCCCTGATCCCAATCCCGCAAGAGTGACTAATATGTGGATTATTGATATTACTCTCCCTGTTTCAAACTTTCAACAGCTTTCCAAGCTGTGATTTGGGGGTTTCTTTGGCGCATGAGTTGGGATTGTGGACTGAGATCAGATCCTGTCTTATTGAAAAGAGAGATGGCCTGATGTCACTTTATACAAGATACAAGTTCTTTCGTCCTCAGCCCTTTCTCACATCCCACGATGAGAAGCTCTTGATCATGATTTCGGCAAGTTTAATCTTGTCCAGATTCCACATCTAAATAGCACCTCATCTGAATGCAGGAAATGCAAGATCGATATGCTCTCCGCATTCCATGTTCGATCAGCTCCCCCTTCACGTCGAAGGTGGACGAGGTGGTACAGTAGTGGATTCTCATCCAGCCGACATAGCGGCAGAGGAGCTTGTTTTTCTCTTCTTCATCTGGGCCTTAAACCAGCAATCAACATAGTCCGCCACGAAGATTGGGGTGCCGCTGACGATGGAGTGTTCAGCTCTGATACCGCGGCTCTTTGTCCGACTGATTGTACGTATTAGTTGGCCCAAGTCCCTCCTACTGCCTATCCCTCCGTGAAAGGACGCCCGCCCCCCAAAAATAGAGGGGCTTTTGCTTTTCCGTCAACCCCGGTCCCTGGATCCTGAGACCTTCCATAAATACTGAAAATCACTGCCACGGATGTCTAACTGTTGTGACCTTTTCGCCGGTCTGTCACTTCTGTTTGTTACAGTGCACGCCAGCCCCCTGGAAAACACCTCTTCTCAGATAGATGTCCTTGCCAATTCAAAAACAGAGAAACATGAAAACCGCAATGTGTGGCAGGAAGAAGGGCCCAGAGAGAGGGCATCGACACTGTCACAAACCTGACAAAGCCCTCCACAGAGGACCGTCTCTGGACCGAGTTCACCTTCACCCAACCCAATACTCTTCACTGCTGTTCACTGCGCATCAAGCATCGCAATCTACTTTCAGAATCCGTAGAAAAATATGTTGCCGTGTTGCTGCCAAGTATAATTGTACATCTTTGTGCACATGATGTTCTTTTCCCTTCTCTTTTGGCTGCACATTGTCGGGCCGTTGGCAAATGTAGTTGGGTCCTGACTCCTGCCGGCTGACTCGTTTCAAGCACGCAACTTGCTTCCAAGTTCCATGAGGCGTTGCTCTTATGTATTTAGATGGAGCATACTGATGCACCGAAGGCCGCAGATGCTTATTCGATCCAGTTCGTACACATAAATATTATTCAACACCAGGACACCTAGCAAGTTAAGCTTTGAGATCATCTTGGGTTTTCGGATGATTGTATGATCAATATAGAATATACGCCTGCTAAACAACAATGACGTATGCACAACATATCCTGGATTCTTGCCTCACCCGTGACCAGTCACCAGTCACTGACAGTAAACTGCAAGGAGTCCGGACTTTCCACCAAGTTTCAGATATTAGTAACCATGAGTCGGCGGGGCTGCTCGCAATTGCCTGGTTACGTGCCTCAAGTTTCGGATCCTTTCACTAATTCCCTACTCTTGGGAAGCCGCCGTTTTCTGGAGGTGTTGTCCAAAACAAGGGACCGGACAGCTCGAGGTCAGCCTGGCTGGTATGTATGTTGGTGGCAGAAATACAGCTGCCACACTGTTCCCCACGGGAAATCGTAAACTGTCTCGCCTGCCGACGAAGAATCTGGTCGCCAGTATAGCTCATCTGAGGGATGCGATGTACAAATACATAAACAGATACAGATACATATGACATGAAGGAAGTGGAACTTGGAATGCGGCGACGCCATCGCAAGCCGGAATCTTCTTGGTATGTATATAATGTATTCGCAATAGAGAGTAAGGGCCTGACCCTAAAGCTTTAGGCTGAACGGTTATTGAAGACTGGGGTTAGGAAGATGGCACCTGGAATGTCCTTAAATACCGGCAACAACTGCTCCCCATTTCCACCATCTCGCCTTCTATCCATTGTCTACTGTGCGGTATCATCTCACTCATTTACATCCCAACCATCCAAACCACCCCCAAAACTTCAACCCCGACCAAAATGCATTCTACCACCCTTGTCATTGCCCTCGTTGGCTTGTGCAGCTACGTGCCCCTCACCATGGGAGCCACCTCCACTGTAAGCTACCAATCCAAGGTAACCACCAAGTCACACCGTTACTCATACCTACACCTTTTCCCCTGTTTTCACAGGGTGTCGCACCGAACACTTCCTCTACTAGTGGCACCCCCCCTCCCACCAAGGACGGCGTGGTTCCCAAGGCCGATACCAAGGATCCTACCAAGGACGCCACCACGACACCTACCAACCCCAAGGATGGCTCCAAGGACACACTCAAGGAAGGGCCGAAGGACACTGGTTCCGCCCAAGACAACTCTACCACCACTGGCTCTCCTAACGGAGGCGTCAAAATGATTCAGGGTGATATGTCCAGCGGCACTTGCATGTGCCCCACCCCCGGCTCGAACCCTCGTAAGCACCCATATCACCGTAGCTGATACTACTCCATCAGGTGCTGACTCCGCACAATATCGTAGCCTCCGAGAAGGACCCCAAGGCCGGCCCCCCCACCGATGACACCCCCAAGACCGAAACCCCCAAGACTGGAACTCCACCCACCACTGGAACTCCCCCCACCACTGGAACTCCCCCCACCGCCCCCGGCGGGGACAACAACTCGGTGAGAATACCATCAGATCATTATCTGACGACGTCTCCCCTGCTGACCTACATCATCTTATCAACAGACCTCGAGCGCCACTGCGATGTCTGGCAATGTTGCTTTCATCACCGGGTTCATCTCTGTCGCCGTCGCCTCTCTCGTGGTCTAAGCCCGCAGCTCCCAATCTTTCTCTTTATCATCATCTCTCCTGCCGCACTATTTAGACACCCTGGAATGCTTTTTCTCCCCCCTAGTGCGCCACCTAGTGTTGTATGAGTCTTAGTAATTAGCGAGCTCACTCGAAATATAGATTTGGACGCTACCTACAAAAATAGTGGGATAATAAACCCGCCCGATCTCATCCTCTCTTCTTTTCACATCTCTGCGCATCTCTCTTGTCTTTGTCAACCCCCTGGAGCCCAATCAGTAAAACACCACACTGGTACTCCAGGAGTCATTTCGCTTTCACATACCCCGTCTGCCCAAGTATTGCCAATGTGAAGGGCATTCATTCCCGCAATCCGGATGCCTCCCTCAACAATATGCCTCCCCTGGTAATGCAAAGGATATACTCACACAATCGGAGGGAACCAAGACAAGACTATACCCCAAAGTTGAAATCCACCTGAGCATGGCTGAGCAACTAGGCCTATGAGCATTCACCTCAAATCTGCAACAGTATCCCATCTCACGAGCTTCTGCTAACAACGTCCAATCTCGTTATATTTAGCATATGAGACCTATCCGAGTCACAAGCCTCGCATACTCTACGCAAGATTCTGCACTCACTTCCACCAAATTTATTGCAATCTATTATCACGTTTCAAATCGACATACCTTGAAACCAGGGACCGGATTGTGTGCAAGAAAACTATGGAGTTTCTCGCCTTGAGAGGTATAAGCTTGCTTGGACTTGACACGAATAATTCATCTCCTTACATTTAGGGTTCTCAAAGTTGAAATCAGGTTGCATACATATTGTACATACACATATACATACGGTTTTTTTTGTGTGCTATGCCATACTCAGGCAAAAATGTAAGATGTTCAAATCTGTGCGACAAAGGCGCGTGCATAATTTTGAACTTGCCTGTGCGACAAAGGCGCGTTGCAGTTAGCTACTGCACGTCCCGGTATCGGTCCCAAACTCGGTGAATTAATTGCATAATTTTGAACTTGCCTGTGCGACAAAGGCGCGTTGCAGTTAGCTACTGCACGTCCCGGTATCGGTCCCAAACTCGGTGAATTAATTGCATAATTTTGAACTTGCCTGTGCGACAAAGGCGCGTTGCAGTTAGCTACTGCACGTCCCGGTATCGGTCCCAAACTCGGTGAATTAATTGCATAATTTTGAACTTGCCTGTGCGACAAAGGCGCGTTGCAGTTAGCTACTGCACGTCCCGGTATCGGTCCCAAACTCGGTGAATTAATTGCATAATTTTGAACTTACCTGTGCGACAAAGGCGTGTTGTAGTTAGCTACTGCACGTCCCGGTATTGGTCCCAAACTTGGTGAAGAGAGAGAGAGGGAGCCGGTACCGGCACGGGCAGTGAAAAGACTAAAAACAAGTGTTGTGCTGCAGTAACAACATTGACTATGTAGATGAATAAGATTAATGATAAAACTGAGTTAGAATAAGGTTTAAAGTATGAAATCAAGCAAAAACATCCCACATAACTGTGACACTCCGCCATCTTACTCCGTGGATACTACACTGACTTCTAACAAAAAATCCCCGTTTTCAATACATACCCCCATGTATCCCCACAAAAAAACCTAAAAAACGTGTATTGTTTTTCTCAAAAAGCTTGGCCTATTTTTTTTTTTAAACAAAGTATGTGTTTACCTTGCCAAAGTGGCTTTTTCCTCCACCCCCGTCACACAATTGCTCGGAATTCCACAGAGGATACAAGCAGGTGTATCTTAAATTAACAATGAAGGCGGGTGCCATCAATCAGTTATCAGCCACCTCTCCAAGTGTGAGATTGGTCACCTCGCGCAAAGCTGTGTCCTGTCACAGGTACAGGTTGCGCTGTCCTGTTAGGTAAACATGACATGGAGGTCACGTTTCAATACAGGTCCACCTGTCCAATTAAGCAACTGCAAGCGTCCCACCACCTGTCACCCGTGTGTCTGTCAGCTGCATGCTTGACTTTCAACTCTATTAATATCTATGTCCATAGCTTAACCTGTACAGCGTTACAGACTAAGTGACAGGTGTTTAATTTTTAACCCATACTATGTAAATGTATGTATCACTCAGCCTGCATACATATGGAGTATGCATTCATAACAATAAAATATAGAATCAGTATACATACAATCAAGCCACTTGCATATGTATGAACTGTATATATATACAACATTATATGTATACTATATGCTGTGAATGCATATAATTATGCTTATATATGCTATGTGTAAATGCATAAATCTCACTAGGCCTGATCAACAGTCTTGCGGCAGCAGCTTGCGGCCCGCTTGTGGTTGCACCTACATCTATAATAGTCCATGCATTGCTCCCCTTGGCCAGTTGCCCCAGGATAGTATCCCCTGCATATCCGTTACAATCAACCCTTCAGCATCTAGAAACCAGCTTAAAGCTTTCCACCCAGTCTACATACATACTACGCCCACCTTTCCAGAAGATGTCAAAAAAAATGTCCCCCCTTCCTTCCATCAACTTCACTTCTCGTATCTCCTCCACAAACTCCCGAGTCAACAGCCCGCAAGCAGGCCCTGACCGCCTTAGCTTTGTTGAGGAGGAGAACCGTTGACTCCAAGGAGAAATCAAAGCCCTCAAGCAAATGTTCCAAGCTGTCCATGTCAACCCTGCCAGTCCGGGAACGCCAACCCCAAAATCCACTCAATCACGGAAATCAATCACGCCTAAACAGTTGAAAAGACAGAAGGCCGACTTTGACTTGGATGCTGTTGACCTTGATCATGTAGGCAACAAGCTGCTTGTAAGTTTTTTTTTTTTTTTTTTTTTAAACAGAAGAGCAGCACTCTCACACCCATTTTCTTCTTTTCTAGACAAGCTGTTATGAGCTTACCCGCTGCTTGATGAAGCGTCCAACTGCAACATCACCCATTCCGGAACCTCCCTCTCAACAAGAACGTGCCATGCTCAAAGGATTTTTTGATATATCCGAGGAATACCCATCCGACTCTGCCGGCTTACGCATTCAACAGCGCGATGTTATCCCCATTGAAGGCAACACCAAAATCGATGACAATTACATCCAATATGTCCACGCAACCATGCATCGCTGGGGTATCAGTTGCTTCACCATGGACTGGGAGAAGCACTGGGATGACCGCTTCAACCAGATTTCATTGATAATCATTCTTTTCATATTCCATCCATGATTTCTGTGTATTCACTTTTTACCAAAACACATAATTAAAACAAGCTGCTTGTAAGTTTTTTTTTTTTTTTTTTTTTAAACAGAAGAGCAGCACTCTCACACCCATTTTCTTCTATTCTAGACAAGCTGTTATGAGCTTACCCGCTGCTTGATGAAGCGTCCAACTGCAACATCACCCATTCCGGAACCTCCCTCTCAACAAGAACGTGCCATGCTCAAAGGATTTTTTGATATATCCGAGGAATACCCATCCGACTCTGCCGGCTTACGCATTCAACAGCGCGATGTTATCCCCATTGAAGGCAACACCAAAATCGATGACAATTACATCCAATATGTCCACGCAACCATGCATCGCTGGGGTATCAGTTGCTTCACCATGGACTGGGAGAAGCACTGGGATGACCGCTTCAACCAGATCATGTGTCAATTCTTCATCTGTGTTTGGAAGTGGGGCTTATCCACTGCGCAATTTGGTCTTCTTGCGCAACGTGATGCTACCTCTATTAACATGGACAATCACACTTTAATGGTGATCTATTGGCGACACACAAAGAGTTTGCGCCACCATTTCAAGCGCGGAAAGAAAGGTGACAAAGCTTTGGTCTTAGATCAAGAAAAGAATACCCAACGTCAGTCGTTAAGAAGAGTAAGTCCCCACCTTTTCCACTCATCTGAAAATACAACCAAGACTGATTTTTTGTCACTTCAGAAATCTGTTGCTTGTCAATTGTACCTTCAAGAACAAGGTGTCGCCAATTGATTTGTCAACCCTTTTGACGACAAGTACATCAATTCCGATGGGAGATGGCGTGGTTGTTGCTTTAGCAAAGACCCCAACGTCGCGTTTGGACAAGGCCTCTGCCTTCATTGACTGGATTGAATCCCAAAGAAGAGCACAGTGTGTCTCTACTAGCCCAAGCATAAAGAAAGGTACCTACGGCAACAAGGCCGTCATCCGACCTCGCAAACAACCTAATGTTCCTATCTACGATGACAATGCCCGCATCCCCATTGGCCTGCCTCAAGATTTCTATGCCCCCTCTTTTATTGATCAACAGAGCTTCGCTGAGAAAAAAGCTCTCATGATGGCACCAGCGGTCTTTGACATGGTTGATGACTTTGAGAAGATACTTCCTCAATCCAATGCCAGCTTCGTCAAGTATCCCCCCAATGTGCAAATCGAAATGGTTGAGGCTTGGACCAGAATGAACAATCAGGAAAGTGACGATGAGGTGGAATTTGAAAATAATCCCATTTTAAAAGAAGAACCTGATTTGGATGATAATCAATTGGTGAAGATGGAGGAGGATGACAATGAAGAGATGCTCTAGACTGACCCCTTTGCAATCTATTGTTCTCTGTTTTTTCCATCCTCCCCCTTGTCTCAAGTATTGCCGTGAATATCATTGTCTGCTCCTTCTCCATGCTCCCTTTCCCTCTTGATCTCAACAGTCACTCATTCATGTATTTGTGCTTTTTTTTTTACATCCAACGTCTTGGAGAAATAAATATTATGCTTGACTACATCAGTTTCATTAATTTGTTCCACAACTAAGCCTTCCTGGGCGCCGATCTACTGATCTAAGTCTGTCCTTGAAGGCCGTCACTTTGGACCTTTCTGTTTTTTCTGCACTGTCAGTGTGCAGATACGGGACATGTACATGTTTGCACTAGTGTTTTTCCACCCAATCACGCTGGCCAAGCTGGTGCAAAAGCGTTTTGTGAGCTATCTTGAACGGATGGATGGCAATGATGTGCTTTATTCCAAATGAAAGAAGCTCAAAAAAAGGTCTTGTGTTCCGCTGATCAGGGCCCAAAAAGTCTAGTAACATAGGATGAGATTGAATTTGAAGGCTAGTTGTAAATTACAATAAAATTTTATTTAAATAAGCCAGAGCAGCTGCGACCTAAAGGTTTCACAGCTATAATGTCATGCTTCATGCCAAAAGTGGCTGAATCATGCACAAACAATGCAGCATGATATACAAGAGACTCAGTAGTTATCAAATCACAAAAACGATTTTTTTGATCTTCAGAAAGTAACAGTGGGGAATAAAAGACATGGATGTTGAGATCTGGGAGTAGTCGTGGATAAGAATTTTTCTTTTCATCACATGTTGAGAGTTTTTCAAACCTTTGAACGCAGAAAAAGGTGTACATTTTGTGAGTTTTTTGAGTTTGGTTAAGCGGCTCGTAAAGTGGCACTTGTCTGATTTGAACAATTTTTCCAAAGAATTTCTTGTCTTTCCACAAAAAATTGCCTCTCTGCTTGTTGACATAGCAGGACTGGCTATCTGGGCTGGTGTTGTCAACGAGTAATTCAAGGATTTGTGTGTACAGATGGGGGATTATGCAAAAGTTGAACTTGATTTTTGATAGTTTTTCTTCATCCATTGCTTGCCCTTTGTCTTGTAACTCGCTCATCTTGCCAAGTAATGATCGTAATTTCTTTTTTTGAGTAAAGAGTGGTGAAAGCTTATTCAGAAGTGGGGGAAGTTCAGGTGATTCCATTAAAATTTCCAGGTTCGAAGCCCGTACCGCCTGCTTCAGCATGGTGTAATCAAGCTCATCTGTGCAAGGAGATTAAGAATAGGTGATATCAGAATCCTTTGTAAAACATAGATATAAAAAAAACTGACCGATTTTCTTATTTGTAGGGGTTTTTTGGAGGATACCGTTTATTTGTTCAAAGTGCCATGATGCGAGGTGATTTGCAGGTCCAAAGTTTGACGTCTGCTTTGGGAAATGGAATGCCATGTGATGATTTGGTGTTGGGTTGAGGTGTGGATAGTGTTTGTTTAGGTTGGAACGGTAGGTAATGAGGTGAAAGAGATACTTTTGTATTTGAATGTCGTCGGTTTTGTAATCCATTGCAATTTTGGTAAGCATGGTAAGATGATACCATGAGTTCATGAATTCACTATCTTGGCTCTTTTGTAATTCAACTATTGCAAAAGGCATGAAGATAGTGAAGAGCGTGACCCAATAAGCTCAGCAAACCTTCCCAGCAGACGCATTGCCAAACATCAATGAAGGTCGGTTGAGCCAGGATGGGATGGACGTTGAGCGGATTATGCGACGGATTGTAGACAAGTCTTCCGCTGAAAAAGTGTTTGTGAAATTGAGCGAGCTTGGCTGCTGTTCTATTTCCTGGTCAATCTCCATGAGAGCATCTTGCAGAGAGTTGAGATCAATCCCGGAGTCGTTTGGAAATGGATTTTGCTCTTCTTCCCTCAATCCCTCATACTCATCTTCATCAAAATAGTCTTCAATTTCTAGTCGGCGATCCAATTCGGAATTATTTTTTCCCTTCTTGAGCTCCGAAGCTGTTTTGTCCAAGCCCCAAACCTTTTGAGCATGCCATTCGAGTATTCCACAGATGAGGTGCATTGGCTCCACCACCGTAAATTCTATGGGATTCCAGTAAGGGAGCTCATTTAGGACTGACCATCAAACACTATATTGCTTGAACAATTTGTCTCGTTGTGCGTGTGTTGTAGCTCCTTTCCAAGCTCTTGACTCTCCTTGGTGCCATTCAATTGTTCTCAATTCCCACGAGCCGTAATTGAGACAGCGGTTGTCGTTGTGGGAAAGGTAGCAGAATGAACAGAATTTCCTTGCGCTGTGAGAGGCGTAGCCGATGAGTTTGCGGATTGCTGGTAGATCACAAACAGCAGAGATCAGTGCTGACCAAACTAATAAACCATCAGGATGCTTCTGAGTTTTAATCTTGATGCCTGTATGCCACAAAGAACAAAGCTCTTTGACCAAAGAGAGGAGGGCATTGTTGATTTGAAGCACGGATGGTTCAGAGGGTCCAGGTGTTATGCCAGCAAAGAAAAGGTTTTGAAGCTGATATCAATGGCTGGCTGGGAGAGAAAGGCAGAATAGAATGATTGCACCAACACTGTGGTGCTTGCCGGAGATCTTATTCCCCATGGGATTAAACCAATCAACATAGATTCCAAAAGATAGGTTACCAAAGCATTGATGGAATGGCCGTCCTTCAATGTCTCGAAACGAGGACCACATGTCTCCGTCCCACAAACAAGTTCGGACTCCTGGGTGTGGATTTGTATAATTGACAGATTCCGCAAGTAGATCTTCAAGTTGTTCCCGTTGGAGAAATCGCGTGAGCCACTCTTGAAAGCTCTGTGTCGAGTATTGCCAGATGCAGTCGCCCTTCTTGTTGAATAATGTGGAGTTGTAAGGCTTGCTCCTTGCCGGTATTCTGTGATTGCATAGTTGCATGTTGGTTGAGTACTTTGGGTATATCTTGAAGCAAGCGGGGCAACACAAAGTACGGTATATGTTGGGATTGATATTTAAATATTTCATTGCGGTTCAGACATTGATGGGAATCGTTTTGATTGACTTAGTTTGATTGGAGCTGGAGATACTGCTGGTGAGAATAGTCTTGATCAAGATTAATGTTCTTTTGGCCTCTTTCTCCGACAATCCAACAACAACATGCAGATAGCACACAAGCACGAGCAATATGGTCACCCATTTGTTTTGACTTTGGTTTGAATCTGGCAAGGCTATGAATCAGAAAGAATAATGAGCTCAAGACCGAAAGAAATGTACATTCAAGAATGCAGATCTTACAGGTGTTTTGAACTTCCGGGAGATTGGCAACTGGTTTTTGCGGAGTGTATTGTTGAATCATTTGGGTAGTGGATAAGTTTGCCAATGCTTGCTGCTGTTTGACATGGTTGGAAATAGTACGTTGGGTGACAAAAGGTCCATTTCCTTGGAATTTGTTTTGGCAGACTGTGCAGGGACAACGTCTCTCAGGCATGGTTTTGGAACAGAGATGATTTGGACGGAAGTTTGTGACAGTTGATACTAATACTAAAGCAAGACAGAAATAGTGGTCAGTACTAGTGGATGGTTAGGGAAACTGACAGGAAGTCACAATGTTACTTACTGGGTCGAGTCAATGGATGCAGTTGATGGTCAATGTGGCTCGGCGTGTATGTTGGTTGGCTCTGTCACAAATTCTTGGTTGCTTGTAAGTTGGTGAGTTGTGACAGTTGTTGACAGTTGTATGTTACCAGCTGTGATATGTATGTAATCTTTGGCTTGAGTGAGTCCTTGACGGTGATGCAGATGGATATATGTATTGTTAAACATTTTGTTAATATATACATAAGTATGTATGCATCTGTCACAGGCAGGCTAGTATGTATAACCTGGCTATGTGAGGCTATGTGAGCGTAGTGCATACTTATATAGGTATTTATGTATTGGAGGTTTATTGACTATGGCCTGTATGGGGTCAGAAACCTCTTTGAGTTTTTGACTTGTTTCTGCCGCGGCTGGAGAGGGCTGGAGGCAGAGGGTCATGGTACGTACGGCAATTGGACAAGTGCGGGATTTGCTGTCATGCATAACGTGCATGACGTAGCGCATGGGCGTGAGACCTGTATTGTTACAGGACCGCGCAACCTGTACCTGTAACAGGACACCATTTTGCGCAAGGTGGGTGAATCCAGGCTGTCTGATTGGCAGCCTCCCAGAGTCCCACACCCTTTTGGTCATCCACCCTTCACACCATCCCCCTTTCCACTCTTTAGCCATGGTGTATGTCTGCTATGCCCCAGCAACCAAAGTTATTGTGGTCCGGATGGCCCTTCAAGGCCATTCCCAACCGGACATATGCCAGACTATAGGTTGTTCTGTGTCTCCTCAATCTTTCAGACAATGGAAAGTGCTTTTTGAAGAAACCTGATGCTTTATCCGCAATCCTGCTACATACAAAGAGCAAGGTCAAAAATCCCTTCTATCCACTGACAACTCAGCTTTTATGATTGAGTTGCTTAAAGAAGAAACAGGCCTCTTCCTTGATGAGATCCGCAAGAAATTATAAGTTGGGACTGGTATCTTACTCAGTATGAAAGCAGTCCATCAAAACCTGGTGTCTCAACTGTTGATGACGTTGAAGAAGGCAGAGACCCTGAACATCAACAAGTCTCTAATTGAAAGGCCAGGTATATCCAGGCAATGCAATTTTACCCAGCCAAGTTTCTGGTATTCACCGGTGAGCCATCTCATTCTCCCGTCCACATGGATGCTTTGATTGCTGACATTCAACTATTCCTAATAAATATCTACCAGATGAGAGTGCGATCCGCAACCCGGAACTGCTTCACACGTTTTCCTGGTCGCCTAAAGGGACCCCAGCGCCCCAATACATTGTCTGTCAAAACCCGGGGAGAATGAGTATACTGCCTGGCATAGGGATGAATGGAGTGCTGGCAATGACACCTTCAATTGGAAGAAGTTCGAACACTTCTTGAAATGGGACCTGGTCAGTTTGACAGGTTTGGGCAGCCTATTTTGACCACCGACTGACACTGATCTGCTCTTACACATGGGACAGTTACCCCAGATGAACAGATACCCTGGTCCCAACTCGGTTCTTGTGTGCGACAACACCCGGATTCACAGGGGTCCACATGTCCAGCGGCTGTGCAATGAAGCAGGGGTTCAGCTCATATATATTCCCCCCTACTGTCCAGAGCTCTGTTTTTCAGCAATGAAAAATTCCCTCCAAAGGACTCATGCACTGACTTACACCTACAACCCTGAATGGGAATTATGTTCAACTTTTGCATTGGTTATCACTCCGGCTTTATTTTACAAACTGTACTGGCACTGTGGATACCACATGCCATCAATGTTATGATGTCTTCCTCATTTTTTATCATCATCACTCATGGGGACACTGATTGTTACAATTTTAAATTATGGTTCATTGCTATGTCTGGTGACATAATTTCTTCCTATATTGTTTGACATTCATACTGAGAACAGCAATGAGGCCAGTTGGGACTTGATAGTGTGGACTTTGGAGCATCTCTATAACAATGGGAGATTCAAAGACTTCATATCTGTCAAGGTGTTGCTCAATGCATACATGTACCAGACAGCAGTTCACCACTTGATTGGTGAGCTGACAGAAGACAAAAAAGTCTTGCAGAGTGAGATCCTTTAGGACAGTATTGCATGTAAAACAACAACATACAGAGGGATTTATCACAGCCTATGAAACTCAACAGATGAGGACAGAGGGCTTCAGGAACATGCAGGTTGAAACAAATTCAAAAAAGAGAGAAAGAAAGGGATAGTTCTGAATGGAACATGTTAAGAGAGTTCCATAACAACAGTATACCCAGGGAGAAGTTGGCCCGGAAAAGTTATAGAGCTAGATGGTGATCAAAGCAAGTCACATTGTCAAACAACAGCGTAGTGTTTCCGAGCAATATCCCTAGTTCCATGATGTCTCTTCTTGTGAAACCAGCCGATTTGATTGTGGTGTGTCTAGTGATATTGTGTTGCAAGAGGATCCTTAACACGTCATCCCTATTACGGACACCTACAAAATCAACATATTCCTTGATGTTTGCCTCACCGGGGGGAAGTGGTCTCAGGGAAATCGGCAGGAGTGGTTCCTTGTTGGTTGTCACCTGCAAGCTCCAGGAGCTTGTTCAGGAGGTCCTGTATGATGTTAGATTCACCCAAGCTCTCCAGTTTCATTTGCTTAGACAATGAAACAGTTAGATATTTGAAGGAGCTCGGTGGAGACAGCACTGTGACCCCTAACTTTTGCTCTAACTGGGATCAGACATAGGATTTTATCAGTTTTTGATCAAAAATTCCCCTGGGCAATTATAAGAGCTTACCAAGGCCTTGGCCCAATCTTGAATAGTCTTCAAAGTCAACAAGATGTAGCGGTGGGGGTTTGTTGGATCAATATATACGGGATTGATTCAGTTGTATAAAGAGTTTGTTGGGTGTGCCACATAGATCTTTCTCATGTGGAAGTTGAGTTCATTGAATTCATCGGCATCAATATCAGAGCCAGATCCATCAGAGTCATTGTCTTGGTCCTCCGCCCCGGCTGGGGCCCAAGACCCACCTCCATTCCCAGCCGCTGCCTTCCGTTTTTTTGAGGATGCCTCCTTGCGCAAAGCTTGCTTGGCCAGAAGATCTTGCTTTTCAGCTTTTTTGACCGCCTTGGCTGGGTTAGGAATCTTGATGGCCAAGCCAACTTCCTTCCGGCGAACCGTGCAGGCAGTGTTGAGCCACGTGTTGTAGTTCGCTTCCAACTTCAGCTCATACTTGTCGGTCTTCTTCCAGTCCTTGCAGCGAGGAATACTAGCATACCAGTAGATTGGTGGGAGCAAGCAATCACTGAGGGCATCCCGGATGATGTCCCCAGTG
>LUKR01000118.1:0-19582 GCA_019395275.1 Puccinia brachypodii | reverse complement strand
TTTTTTTTTTTTTTTTTTTTTTTTTTTTTGGTTGGTGAGGATGATGAAATGTAGTCAATGTCCGATTGTACTTGGTCGGTACGTGAAATATGAAGTGGGCTATAATTTTTGTATAGGTCGGGAGGGAGAGAGATTCAATTATGTCGCCAAAGTCTTTTGAAGTAAGTGACGAGGGGAACTCTTGAGGGATTGTTTGAGAAGTGAGACGAGTTGGGCGAGCCGGTAGGTTTAGAAGAAAGATCATCAGGGAATTGATTGATATTAGAATTATGGGTGGCCTCATAAAGATACCGAAGGATGAGCTCAGTATCTGGGTCCACTCGATTTCCGCTACTACTTTCTTCGGATTGAGTACTACTAGTAGTTGTTACTGGCGAAGAGGGATGTCTGAATCTAAAAAACGGGACCGGCTTGAAGAATTTCACCTCGGTCGTAGGACTGTCAGGTATCGTTTGTTCTTGTTGTTTGTAAGTCGATCCACCATTTGAACTCGGACTGCTATCTTCAGGGAAGTGGCTCTCGTAATTCGGGAAGAAAAAGTAGCTCGATCCCAGTTGACGATTAGACGATAGATTTCGGCGTTCCATTTTTTAATCTTTTAATTTTTTGAACTATTGTATTTTAGGTGCAGAATGTCAGTTCACTTAGAATACTATAAACCCCGACATTTCTAATGACCCCATGGTTTTAACTAACGTGTTGTACTATGTGAGGCTCCAGCAGACGGTAAAAAAAATCCTCAAGAAAAGAGCCGAGGTTCGGCAGACCGCGAGTCGTTCGGGGCTATATATATATAGCTATGAATTCGTTGGGCCTGGAAGATAGAAGACTAACAACATTCAACGAGCGAATTTTGATTAGCTTGGATGACAAGAAAAAAAGGTTTTATAAAGAATCTTAGAAGATCTGTACCTGAGATGAAAAAACTGTGGTGAATCCACTAAAAATAAAAGATCTAGATGAAATAATGGTCGAGTATGGTGGGGAATGTCGTGTATTGCCTTTCCCTAAGCAGCGCCGAATAATTATATGTTGGATACTTTTACTCGCTAAAGCTAAAGCACAAGCTAAAAAAAACAAAAACAAAACGCGGCTGATTTCGAATTGAGCCAAGCCTATGTTTGCTTGCGCTAAGGCACCTCTAATATAGAAGTCGACAGTAAGAATTTAATAGTTGGTTTGTTGAGTGATAAGCTTGATGGGGGCAAGTGTGCTGTGCTCGAGGTAAATAAAATTGGAAATCGTTCGACTCTCTCTAGTCAAGATAGGGAAAAAAAAGGAAAGGCTTCGGAGGACATTCAGAATATGAATGTCAGTGCGAAGATTGCGATGGATGAAAGCTTGGGATTTCATCAAATGGTCTTCTGGGAACCGATTTGTAATAAAAAACTAACTAGCTATGGTATATGTACCTGAGTCTGCCCCTGATAAGCAGTGGCCAGTCACTTACTAGCCCACGGCCATCGCTTATCAAGATCAGACTCTTATATTGGGAAGACAACAACAGAGATAAGAAACCAGGAACTCGCTCAGCAAGGAGGAGGTCTAATGAATTAGTCCCTTGAGCTAGGATCCGGACATCCGGATTTCGGTTCTCCTGCCACCCCCGGGCTATGTTCGAAAACATTAATGTCTTGACTTGCGCCGTTCCACTGGAAAACTGTTCTCAATGCAATGAAAGCCCTTCTTAGAGCTGAAAAATGCTGACATGCATGGACATAGAGCTGTGCCTGCTCCATTAGAAGGACGAATTGAGCCGGCCTGCATCGAGTCCATGTTAATCGCACTTGATAGCCTTAATACGCTGGCGCTAGTCAATCAAGGATCGCATCGATAACACACGAGTGATCAACTCGGCATGCATTGGTCACGCTCGATGACCACTGCCGGTACATCTTATTCATGATTGTAAGGATTATGTTGCGAGTAGCATCAAGACAGACACCAACCAGACTCCTGATCGGGGCACTAGTTACTGCGGCCGCCCCGGCTGCAGGATCCAGCTGGTCCGGGGAAGGTTGAGGTGAGGCCTCGGACGAGCTCGCCGGTCTTTTGTGTCGCGGTGGCGCAGCGCATCATGGCCGGTCGCTCATGAACGTCATCGATGGCTTGGTGCTTGAGCTCAACAACCAGTCTAGACCTTGAGACTCAAAACGGAATTCTGGGTAAATATTTACCCCTTGATCGGTTGCGCATACAAGCGTGCTGGAGACGGGGTAGGGGGGGAAAATGTCAGCATAACGGGTCCAGCGAGGGCACTCCATAGTCTCGTGATGGTCCAGCCAGATCCGCCTGGCCGAGTCGAGCCAAGCCCAGCCAGGCCAACTGCCCAGCACTGCACTGCCACTCAGCTCACCCTCACTGTCTCACATGCCCCCAGCCGCCCGCTGAGCAAACATCGGGTGGCGGTGACTCACTCTCTCCCTTATAAAGAACCTCCCAGCCTCACTCCCCACTCCCACACCCAACCACAACCACCCCAACTATCTCTCCTCTCCCCCCACCAGCAACACATCCTATAACTAACATGTCTGGCTACGGTAACAACAACCAGGGCTACGCTCACCCCACCCAAGGCTGGCAACAAAATCAGTACCAGAACCCTAATCAGCAGCAAGGCTACGGTCAACCCTCCGGTCAATACGGTCAACCCGCTCCCCAGAACTACGGGAACGCACCCGGTGGAGGCTACCAAGCCCAACCATCATAGTAAGTTGCTCTCTTCACCCCTCCAACTTGACCTTGGTACTCATCGTAACCATTTTCAACGATTCCCTTTCACAGTGCTCAATCGAACCAATACAACCAAGCCCCTCCTCATGGCCAGTACAACCACTCCCAACCCCAAAACCAGTACTACAACAACAACACTCAACCGCAAGGATCAGGAGGACAAACGGGCGACCGAGGTCTCATGGGTGCCGTGGCCGGTGGTGCAGCCGGAGGCCTTCTCGGAAAGAAAAATAATCACGGATTCCTGGGTACTATTGGTGGTGCTATCGTCGGTTCAATGTTAGAGGACGCCACCAAGAAGAAGAAACATGGTCACCACCATTGATCCTTCCTCTCCCTCTCTCCCTCTTCACATCTCCTTTCCCTTTCTAAACTTCATACCTTTTCATCAAAAAAAAAACATGTCTTCTTTCACTATCATCTCTCCATCGCAAAAACGCACCAAATCCCTCTCTTTTGTTTGTACCGTCAACAAATTCAACCTTGTAGCGTGTGTTCTTTTGTCCTCTAATTAAACAAAACACAAGCTCCCTTTGCAGCACTCAACCAAGGCCCAAACATGACTTGTGGTGATGTCAAATACCAATTAACCATCAGCTTGATTGAACCAATGGCGTGACAGGAAATTTAAAAAAAAATTAGTGGTGTCAAGTTGCTCGCTTCAAGTTTCTCGTTGCAGTGCCCAACTGTTGAAAAAAAAGCTGCTCGAAACACCAAACGATGTGATCGGGCAGGTAACTTGTTTTGATAAGTGTAGTCAAAAATACGCCCTTGCATCCATATATGAGTAGGATGGCTTTCTGAGCGTGACATTGGATCAGTAGGTATGCTAAGACGGGTGTCCCCTTCAGCTTGAAGGAGCAATCTACAATGGCGAACCAAAAACAGGCAACGTTGGCACTTCGGACTCAAAGCTGGTTGAATGAATAGAGACCATCTCGTCCTGAGAGTTCCATCGGTACAAGTACAACCTCAACATATTGCACCTCTTTCGCCTCGCCGCTGTCATCAAATCGTGCTCTTTCCCCCTATACTCTACATATCTTACCTACACCCCATTCATGCGTGTTCCGCTCGGCTCCTTCACTACAACCTAGTAGGGAAACACTATTCCTTCCTGCTTGACCGCATTCTAGCATCGAAAGAAGGATGGACTGCCACACCATCGGACACGATAACATCGTCGGCTTTACATCCGCACGATCGGTGTGGTGTAGGAGCTGGCAAATACAAGCGCTCACTCTCCCTACTTATCGGCTATCGATTGCACGGCTTGATGATAATACTATCCATCGTTTTCGGTAGTGGAAGTTTGTGATGTTTTATTGTAGCCTTTGTCAGTTGCACGAATCTCTCTCAACCTCGATCTCATCAGTCTATCTCAGTCACTGGTTCTTCGGCGTACTTCAAATTCCTAGAGCCACTCCCTTCTCATAAGATATACGCCGGGCTTTCAAAATCTGCATTTTTCCGTCATGTCCTACGTGTTGTGCTCTATTCCAAGCCCTGCCCCACGCTTCGTTTGCCGGAAGGGGGGGGGGGGGTCAAAAATTGCTGCAATGCCTATGAGCGACTGAAATTTCACAATTTGGCCGGTTTGCTTCATGTTTCCAAAATCCTGCTCTGGCTTCGCTGATAATATATGACTTCTTTACTTCTTTGGAGGCGAGGCGCCGCACGTTGTCAAATCCTGCACGACGCATGTTGTACCTCAACAAAAGTGAAGATGGTCCATTAGAAACGTAGACAAACAACCATGTCATTTGAATCAATTCTTCCGCCTTTCTGTGGCTTCTAATTGATAACATTATCACCTCGCAAAGGAGGCACAGGAATGGTGGACTGCCCTGGTCCGACTGCGTCCATTTCTGCAAAATCTAGTTACTACGCGAGTTGATCTAGTCCAAATGGTCCAATGTCTCCCACTTAAAATCTTTGAAATGTAAAACTCTACTCTTGAGCTCAGACCTCCATCTTGTTCATTGACACAACTCTGGCGAAGGGCTAGAATTATCAAGCCAACCGGGAGGCCGGCGACTGGACCGAAGCAATAGCCTTCTCCCGACTAGCAAGCCTTCTACATTGAGAACCAAGTTAAACTAATATCAAGGTACAGACCTCCTGGATGCAAAATTCTCGAAATGCTATTGTTTTTCCCATAAGTAGAACACCCAATCTCACAAGGCTCCTTCCAACAATCCAAAACACCATCGTTGTTCGCGAGCATCAAACACCTTCTTGAATTATTCCCACACCATAATCTTCGCTATCGATACCACCCCTCTGTCTTGCATCATGCGTTCTACTCACATCACCTCGGCGGCTGTCATCGGAGGTATGATTCGTCCCCATGATTCGCATCCAAATCAAACGTGATTAACTGAACTCTCTTTTCCTTTTGCAGCTTTCGCCAATGTGCTCCAAGTTTCCTCCCTCCCAGCCATGTCACCAGCCTCGGCGCTACCCGTTCCCGAAACGTTGGTCCCCGCTGCGTTACCAACGGCCAGCCCCCCAGCTCAGGAGATGGTGCGTGGCTAATTCATTGGCCTCCCTAAATTCTATAAACAAGTTGCACGTCGGGCTAACACAAATGTTGATGCGGATTCTTTCCAGACGAGCAGCATGCCGACCCCAACTAACAGGGCGGTGGCGGTTGCTCCTGTCACTCCACCTCCTGCCGAAGCCGTAAGACTCATTTAGACCTCACCTCACACAAGAGCACATCAGATTAACGCGATGCCCATTCTCCCCGACGCAGACCACAACTCCTGCGACCAGCACCCCTGCTGCCTCGTCCGCCGCGACCCCTCCTAAATCAAGTTCTGCTTCTCCTCCAGCAGCCGCCTCTCCACCCACTGCTGCTCCTGCGACCGAAGCTGTAAGACTCATTCATCACCTCTCCCGCAGAAACAGCTGTATTAATATCCCGATTACTTTCATAACTTTTGTAGGCCATTCCGCCTCCGACCAGCAGCACTCCGGCTTCGTCCACGGCTCCAGCTGCTCAAACAAATTCGGCATCACCCGCTGCAACATCGCCCGTCGCTTCAACCATTGCTCCGGTTATCTCCACCACTGTCGCGGCCACCCCTGCGACTGCTGTGGTCACACCAGCCACTGCTTCAGTGATTGCTGCCACAGCTCCAGTGACCCCAGTGACTGCCAGCGTGGTGGACACTACTGCGAGGGCTGTCACGACCACCAACACCCCATCCATCGCTATTCCAACCGAGTCCTTCTCTGCCCCTAATTCAACTAACCCGGCCAACCCATCCGTTCGAAACGCCGTTGCCTCCTCCTCCAACTCCACCGACGCTTCGTCCAGCGCCTCTCACTACGAAGCAAGCTTATGGGCTACTAGTCCTTACCTTGTCGCCTTTATCTGTTTATTGATCTCCTAATCTTGTTTTTGCGGGACTCTTCTTATATCTTCCCTGATCTCTTCACAGATCATTCTACACTGGTCTGAACTTCTCTTCTCTCAGATATCATCATCACACTTGTATCTCCTCATTTTCAGATATTTATTAATCCCATCTTTTTATGACCAATTTCTAATGTCACCTGATCAATGTCATACCAATCATACCTCTCAAGCACAGTCTCTTCATCCCAAAACATAGATGACATGAAGTAAATTCTTGACGTGCATTTTTTCATGAGACCCTAGTAAATAACAAGAAGTATGGTCAAGTTCATCTTCGACCTGGCAATGTCAACACTGTTGTTAATGCATCCCCAGATCCATCTGATTTTGCCAATTGAACCCATCAGCAACAAAGAAAAGGTACTTGGTGTTCACTACTACATGAACTACAAGAATTCAGGGACATGGTCACTGTGAGGAATTGAAGATGCTTTTCAGGCTAGAGCTTTAGGAATACGTTAGAGAGTTGGAAACATTGAGTGGTACATTGGGCGTGGAGCTTCATTGCTATGAAGACATTTTACGAAGGAAACTCACACATAACCTACATTTTAGCATTTTGGATATCATGATTCATCTTGAGCAATCAGCGCGAGTATTCATCCCATTGAATTAGAACAATGAACAAAGGAAGTGAAATCACATGTATCAATTTGGTTAAGAGATAAATTTACCCGGTCGAATGGCAATTTTCTTTTTTTTCTTGGGAACATTAGTGTCCTTGCCAGTGACCAAAGTGGCAATAGATTTTTCGGATGACTTCTTGGTAAGATTATAATGATTGCTAGTCTGGGAGAGACTGGGCCCCGGCTTTGGGGTAGAGGTAGTTGAGGTACAAGAAGGCTTCACCTCCGTCTCTATCGGGTTGACAACCTCGGGCTGTGGAGAAGAGCGGAAGAAAACGGCTGCAAAGAAGCCGATCGTCTGATCAACTGTAGGATCGAATCTCATCATTCGATCAGCCAAGTCTAATTGACATCATCAACATATCTTTAATCAGCCGTATAATTCAAAACAGCGATAGGCCTCAAACCGATGATAATACTATTTACGTTTTTGTTCCGGTGTGATCGTTTCTCCGGCTCGAGTCCACGGAACCTTCGAGTTATGAAGGAACGTGTTCTTGACATCCTTCAGAGTCCAGCCTTTCTTATACATCTCAGGCTTGTTCAATACCCTGAAGACAACTCGTTCGTTTTCTTCTTTCTGAAAAGTTTATGGAAATCAATTGACAGGGAAGAAATGAAAACTCCCAGATGAATTTCTCGCTTGGTGTAGAATGAAAGGCAGTCAGATGAGACAAAAGAAATGTGACAAACCCAAATTGAACAAGTAGAATAAACTACTTGATTAACGGACGGGAAACGCAGCGCATGGGAAACGATTGTGGTCTGGAATCGAGATAAAGACTCTATACGCTGTTCGTCTCGTTCACTTTCGGAGCCAGTATGGGAGAGATGGTCGAGTCGGTTAGAGATTCCTGATCCTGCTGTTCAAATTCAGTGGGGCGAAGAAAACAAACATCAAGTCTCTCAATCTACTTCACCCTTGTCAACCGTCAGTTCTCCGGCTCCGATGTTTTACTTACAACATGATGGATCAACCATGATGTGCGATACGTTCTTGAAACGTACATCAGTAGGATGGACGGCTAAGAAATCCCCGTTGATGCATTGGACATCTTCAAATTTTAGAAAAAGGGATAGTCGTTAGAGAAATGATGAAAAAAGGGCTTGAAACTAGGAGAAAGAGGGAAAAACTTACTGGTACAACCTGCTAGTTTGATCATCTCTGCTAGGACTCTAAATCTCTTCTTATCTTTCTCGAAAGCCCAAACTTTTCCTCTAGGGCCAACGAGTGAGCTGAGCATGGTGGTCTTATTACCGGGAGCAGCTGTAGCATCAATGACCTGCATCGGAGGGGTTTTAGGATGGTCTCCTAAAAGCAATTGGGCGGGCATGCACGAGGCTTTGTCTTGTGAGATCAGTCGGCCGTCCAGATAAGGTACCAATTTAGCAAGCACTACCGTCGAAGGGAGGGCTAGTAAGCCAGCGACATGTACGTCCTCAGCGAAAGAAAGAAGTGGATCTGAAACAGTAGTACGTCTCGTCTGGTCTGTCAGAATTTTCAGAGATACTTGGGTCCAACCGGCGTCTGCGAGCCACTTTTTGGATTCCTCGAGGCTCCACTTAATGGTGTTAACTCTCATCCAACGGGGGGCATTGCAAGCTATGGGACTCGGTTCATCATCCGACGAGTCTGAGACAGCTTGGTGGATAGAATCGATTAAATCAGAGACCTGAGAGACGCCCTTTCGAACCATCAACCTCGAGAGTTCAGATTTCAATGCGGATGAGTGTCGCTCAACGGCCACGCGAATCTTGTGAATTTTGGATAGTGCGATCCCCCGAGAGGAGAAGAGATGGTCGTGGATGAGAACGAGAATTAGACTTGGAGCTGAGGGGTGACTCCATCGTTCGGATTGCATTGGATTCGCTATCTTGGATAAGCCTTTCCCCGACGAACCAAAAACTTTGGGCTCCAGACTCAGCACATCAACGGCTTGCAAAATTGCCTCGATCACCTGTCGATCTACCATCCAAATCAATATCCGCACGTTTCGGACTTTTTTGTATTTCAGAAATATATATCAACACCTACATCGTAATGTTTCAGCCACCACTCTCAAGAGTCTCTTCCCGTCGCTGACTTGTCTAGCCTTGGTCGACGAGTTTGCCGATGAACCAGGTTGGGCCTCCTTTCGGCTGCTGTTGCCCTTCGGGTTACTATTCGCGGCCAGATTGAAGACGATCGATTTGAGACTGCCATGCTTCTTATCGACTCGGTCGATGGCCCTTGCTGCTTGGTTGTAGAAATCCATCCTGCCTTCTTTCTATCTCGCTGGCTGTCTGCTGCAGCGCATACATCCACCTCCAACTCCGACCCCGGTCCCAACTCAGCGGGATATTGCATATCCCAACTGCTCATTACATAATCACAGTTCCCCACTCACAGCTTCAGGTCATCTGTACCAGTTCATGAGGCTAAGTTCGCTGGTGGCTAAAGATCAAACCAGCCAAGATAACTTAGCGCGGGCGTTTCAACAGCACCGGTCTTAGTTAAACCGCCGGCTGGCAGTTTAGTTTTGTGGTTAACTGTTGCTATATTTAGCCATGGTTAGCCAGAATCCTAGCTGCGAAGCAACTCAGATCGGAGTTAGCTTGAACTGGTACGCTTGAATTTCGTGGGCAAGTCCCTTAATTTGAGCTAACTTGATCACCGGTACGAATGCTCTCGGCGGCGAATTCTCTTCCTGAAGGGCTAAGTACCCAGTGATCTTTTAAAATGCACATTGACTTGACATGGTGCACTCAACGTATGGTCAGGATAGGGTTGAAGTGTACAAAAAATGCAAATTCCCAGGGATGACTGTACTAATGACATTTTTTCACCCAAATAAAGACCATGTGCCCCGGCTGTTGGTTGGTTTAATGATTAAACTGGTTCATATTTCATCTTGTAATTTTCAGCCATGCTCTTTTGAGCAAGATCTCAGTTTTTCTTATCCCTAAATAGAGGTCTAAACTCTTCCTGGTGTATCCCATTTTGCTTGTAAACAAAAGCAAGAGTTTGGAATACTAGACTTGGGAGTTCCAAAACTATTTTAGTTCGTGAAAATAGTTCAAGAACTATCTTTTCACAAAAAAACTCAGAAAATTCCCTTTTGGGATTAATTTTCCAATCTTGTTCAAATATATCAAACTCAGTTCTTCAGTCAAAAGCGTTTTCTTAATACTTCTGACAATCTTTGTCAGGGGTGTATTGAATTCTTCAGGTAACTTAATCCTCCCTTCCATTTGAAATTCTGCCTTCAAAAAGTGAAATCAGTTAGAAATAGCCATCCAAGTTGGATGATATCCTCCATAACTGTTTGGTGAATATGTCTTCTTTTGTTTTTGTAGCATAATCCTGAATCTTGATCTTAACTTGCCTGGATACTGATTGGATAAGATCAAGATCATGTTCAAAGAGAGCAGCTTGTTCTTGATTTGATACTGTTCCAAGTGGCATTTAAGAGCACAAAAAACGAAATGTGTGTTGATTCAATTATTTTCATCTTTCAACACAAGGTAAACTTTGTCATGACTCCCTTATGACATTGTCTGCTTTTCATGCCCCCTGTATTGGGGGTTAGGGAGTGGGAGTGCACCAAAAGGAGAGGTGTGTGATTATCACCCCTCGAGGTAATGTGATGACAAAACTAAGCATAGTTAAAGTGTGTTTTGGCGACCACTGATGTAATGGGTCCCACTCCCCCCAGAAGAGGTTGAAGATCCTTCCTTTGGACCTGTCGCCGGATCTGAGAGGTCGGGGAAGATGATGAAGAAAGCCATCTTTGTATGGCTCGGCAGAGAATTGGAACCTAGATACCAGGCCCAGGCCAAAGGTACATCTGTCATTGGGACTTCAGACCCCATTCGACAATGGAAAAGAGGAAAATTGCATGGCTAAGTTTGTTCACTTGTTTTCGAGTGAACCAGCAAGCAACTTCAAGGGGAGAGAATACACGTCCAACGTGAGAGCGCTTTACTAGCATGACAACAGCCCAGGATAGACCACAGTGTTTAAAAGGCGTAGGGGAGAATATGGTATATACTTCTATACAGGTGATTTGAATAAAAATGCTGGACTTGATTGCCTATTGCTTTCACAATGGGTGGATTTGGCGCGAAAAACGCGTCATCTAACCGGTATTTATGACTCTGATCCGAAACCGACATTCACAGGCGGGCCTTAGAAGGAGGGCACCAGCTCGTTAAACAATTCAATGCAATTAGCGCTTGGAGAAAGCCAAGTCGCCTTCTTCAATTACCCTATCCATAATCGCGTTGAACTCTTCAGTCATCTGATATGCCAAGGCATGCCCCGCATCTTTAACCACGATCAACTCTGAGCCTGGCAAATATTCATGCAACTCGGGTGATCTCTTGGGTAAAACCAGTTCATCGCTATCACCGGTTATGACGAGCATTTTGGCTGGACGAAGATCCGCTGCTATCTTTTCTAATTTTTGATAAGAGCACTGATGCATCATGGCTGCATAAAAATGACCCATAAACGCAGCAGGGCCTTGTTCCCGGGGTAGATGATGACAATTTCGGAGTCTTTCGCGCAATTCAAGCTTGTGAAGTTTTCTGTCTTCTGTCACTTCGTCAAAGTATCCATTCGGAAATAGTAATTCGAGATATAGATCCAGAGCCCGGTCTCCAGTTGCTATCTTTGAGGCCGTCTTGAATACTGTAATGAAGCTTTTAATCTGGGGTTGAGACAGCGTGAGGGAGTCAGCACGTGTGAATATTCCGTCCTCTCAATTCTAACATTCCAGAGTCATGGTCCACTAACAGATGGACAATCGAGTTCACTTCCGCATCTTGTGCTTATGAAAGCTACAGACTTAAACCTCTCCGGAGTGAGCAGACACTTTGAGCACAATAGGAGGAAATGTGTTGACCGATAGTGTCAGCGCAATGCGAGAAAAACTTCCTTGATGGTCCCTCAAATCAATCTGCGATTTAACTAACCAATTCTTGTGCTATCATACCACCCAGAGAAACACCAAATAGATGAATTGAGCGATCTTGCTCCCATCCCAACCATTTCAGGAGAGTCAGAGTATCCTTGGCCATGTCTGAAGTTTTGTACGCTTCGACAGCACCAGCACTCAAAATTTGAAGTTTTGTAAATAAAAAGGTTAGGAAAAGCTCAGTTAACCTGCCATTAGACACATATGACTATCTGGGGAGACTCAACTCGCTATTTCCTGTGCCTCGGTTGTCAAAAACGAGCACGGCATGATTTTTTTTCTGGCTCAAATGTTGGACTTGGGCTGCCCAAGCCGAGCACGAAAAATTTATGCCTGAGATTCAAAGTAATCAAAACATCATCCAACATCGAGTCAAAAAAATTCTGCCATTCAGATGACGTACCCATGACTGTGATCAGGTGAAGTCAAATTGAAATTCGGATCACATTTATCAAAGAGTCAGTCGTAATCGTTCATTCAGACTTGTGACCAGGCTTTGAAACAAATAGCGTACTAAGAACTACTTTCTGAGAAGCATTCAAGTCCCCATGAATTTCGTAATAAATATGCCGAGGTCTGGTAGAATAATCCACTGCGATTGGACATAGCCCCTTTTTCACGCAAGTTTCATCATCTAAAGAGGTAGGAAGTGTGGGAAGCTCGGGTGACTGTAGGTTTTTAAGCATTCAAGGTGATTCACCGCTAGTCAGATGGATCCACGATTGAGATTTTGGGTTTAAAAATAAGACTTTCCATCCACATCGTGAAACGATTCCAACAGCGGGTGAACATTGCAATAAATTAGCCTACGGTAAAGCTTCGTGGTCGGGAATCTTGACCAAGCCAACCAATACTTCAAAGAAGTGCAGAGCAATGCAGTTCAATTTTTTTTTTGACAATTGAATCTTCCTCTAAGAGCACTTGGTTAGTAATTTAATATTCTGCCTGTAAATGTTTGATATAGCCTGTCGACATAAACAGCGGGCAAGTAGAGAATGTCAGAGAGACGCTAGGCAACAAACCAGCCGGACTCTTCTCAAACCCGTATTTGTAGTTCTTTGGGTTAATCATAGGAGCTTAAGTAAAAAGTGTGATTAGCTCCACTTTATACCCCAGTGGAACTCTGAATCGCCGGTCATCAGGAGATCAAAATGAATTGATCAGGAGAGTAACCAGTCTCGTGGCTCCGCTGTTTATGGAAAATAACGATTCATTTGCAACCATTATCTCAAGTATACCGGGGTGATATCGATACGACAGGAGTAAGCGGATGGGCCTCGACACCTATTGCCACGAACCCCAACTCCAAGGGTTTTACCGTGAGTGATCAAGGCTGAGTCCCCAAGCACCAGCTCTCTTGCTAGCGTCCAGTAGACGAATAAATGCATTGGGGCGATCGTCGTCTTCATCCAGATTGTGCCAACAAATTATTGTTGAGGGGTAATTGGTAGCATAGTGCATATGCATTATGAGTGTTGAGGGTGGTCTATGTTGGGAGTAGAGTTTCAGTCATTATTCATTGAGTAGTTGTCAGATCGCTCAAGATTCAACCAAATTGAGGATCACAATACGTGGAGTGCCGAACCATCTGAAGAGACCATCAAGAACCGGTGTCCCAGGTAAAGATCATTCGAGTGTTTGTATCGTTGTCAATTGCTTACACCAATTACGTGATTAGATTGGAAACGCAGAACTCAACAGGTTTAGGAGGAGAGGAAGAGTCGTTGAATTTCAATATCACACAGTGCATCTATCAGAGGTAGCTGGATTTTGTGTTTTATTTGTTTTTCTCATTCTTTTTCGTTCTCTTTCTGTCTTTTTCTTAGATGGCTAAACATTTTTTTCTGCACGTTTCTTAGTCGTTTTATTCTCACGTTATCGTTGTCGTTAGCTATCGTCGCCGCATTATCATAACACATTTCTGATCTTAACGTTGGTTCATTTTTCCTTCTTGCATGCGTTTTTTTCTTTTTTCTCACTCTAATCATTGTTTGATCTTTGTTTCTTTTCTTGTGTTTCTTTCTTTTATCTATTAGCTATCTACTACTACTGGCGCTGTTAAGATTTGCAATAAAGAGTCTCTGCTTCTCATCACAATTATGCCGCATGTATTCCACCTGATTGAAACCCACACTGATTACACTTGTACAAAATGGATTTATCAATCATCTTTACACACCTGACTGGTGACAGTGCCAGGATGGACAGATTTGGCTGAGATATAGAAGAATAAAAAGTATTCCCACCATCTTTCAAGTTAGAGCAGGGAAAATGTCCCATTCTGACTCAGCGTAGGACCGACCACCTTCCGATTGGCTGAAGTGGAAAACAGTTGCCCAGGTTATCGCGAAGCAACTAGCCGTCCTAGGAGGAATTCACTCTACCCTCAGACAGAGAAGGAATTCACTTATTCAGTTTAATCAGGGGCAACCTTTTCGCAATTGACGTAGAATACCTTTAATTTCGAAAAGTGCGTCACGTTGAAGTGTGCAATTTAGACCATGCGAGTTAATCATGCTCGTGAAAAGACCTCAAGTGATGATATCTCTGAAAGATAACAAATCGACAAAAATCTATGAGCTAGAAACTCGTTTGCACATCAGACATATTACTAACGGGATAAAACACCAAGATTACAGAGATGGATGAAATGGGGGGGGGGGGGGGTTCACCCGTGATTTAGCCGGCTGGGTAACACCGCGGTCGATTTGGCCGAAGTCCCCAGCAATTTGACCTCGCCCGCTTTATGACCAGCAAGTCAGACTGCCGATAAGGTTGTGGCGTCGAATATACGACCACCATCCGCCCATGATGGCCGAAACTTGGTCAATGGGGTTCTAAGCCATCATGATCACCGGGTCGAGCGGCAGCGATCACAACTCTGAACTCGGTGTTGTTCACTTCGAAAGCTTCCACTCCTCAGTTGACATCAGGGGAGCAATGACTTCGTTGCCACCGGGTGGCTCCAACGTTGATCTGAAATATAACTCGCCCTTCTCGTCTGGCACCAGCACTACAAAAAGTATTGGATCACATTGTGAAAATGCATGGTAAAAATGTGATTGCATTGCTAGGGCTAAAAATTTGATTGCATTTTGAAAATGTGAGGTGACATTGCATGTGACATGCAATGTTACCACACATTTTCACAATGCAATCCAACACTTTTTGTAGTGCAGCAACAAAACTTCTGGCCACCGTGGGTCAAACTGCAACAACCACCTCACCACACTGCAGGAATTCACACACAATGCCAAAGGCAACAAAGGTGGTACCACTCAATACAAACAGCCTTCCAGCAACCAAGACAATCCAGAAGCAAACAGATGTACCGGCATGGAAGGAACAACTTGTTTGGCGAGTGGACCCAAGCAAGCACACAATGTGGCGCCATCAAAGTTTGAATGGGATGAAGATACTTACTGACCTCAACATGCTCAATTGCTTCTGCACGTGGCAGAAACACCACAAGGCTCAGACCAAAGCAACACCGCTTGGTGAGATGGTTGCCTCTTATGTCAACTCATGCAAGGAAATAAAGGCAAAGTTTGTCCGGCTCTCACTCACCACCGTGACCTATATAGTGGAGTGTCATTGTCAGCTGGTAGACCTCTGGATATTAATTCAGGAATCTATTTATTTGAGGCATGAATTTTCGGCCTCTCACTAACCTATGTCAAACATGGTTGTTTAGAAGTTGATGCTGGCCTCAATGTATCTTGTGTGGATCAGGGTGACAGGATCCACACACGGATCAGCAACCAAAACATGTCTTCCAATGTATGTGATTTTTTGTAGTGAGGTTCCCCATGGCAAATGACCACAAAGGCTGATCCAAGTGGGGCAATCAGGTTTTTCTGGTATCCTAAACTCCAACAACCAGCTGTGGTGGCTACACCACTGCTGCAGGATGAAATTGCTTCAATTCCCCAGTTTCTCCAATCCAAATTTGGCCCTTGAAAATACCAACAGATTCACCAGCTGAAGTTATTGGAACCTGATATCCTCAAAAAATAATTACTTTGTCATGGTGCAGTGTTTTACCAAACCCCCTCACCAAAATCATAAACTGACCCGCTTCCCCACATTCTCTTCAACTACAGGTCAAGAAAGGCAGCTCTGTTTCACCTCAATATCTAATTGAATTAGTAGAGTCTATTTGGTCTGCCCCTGTGGAAAACAACCCCAGGTTTTTCATCAAAGGTCACCACATCCAAGAAGGTCAAATAAATCCGTGTTATCAAATGAAAGAGTTGAATTGGAACAGTCAAATTGATTGCTTTGAGGCCCCTGTGAGTCTTTCCCTCCAGACCAAGTTTTCATTTCAGTGTTGGCTGAATGAATCACACATTGATAATTATCCCTCTGTCCAAAGGATATTGTTGCATAATACTCAGCACAATTGCTAATCTGAACAATGTCAAGTGGTTCAAGGCCCCAGGTGTGAAGGAACTCCAACTACTTTTAAGATCATGCATAATGATCACAAGAGCTTCATATTGAATTCTGCTTCCCTGTGTTCCCCCATGGTCAATTTCAAATTAGCAGGGATTCAAATATCATCACCCCAAGGTAAAGACTGGGGGTCTGCCTTTCACATAGGCCAGGCCAACTGGAAACCCAGTGCCATTTCCCCACTGCAACTTTACCATGCAGGCAGTGAGACCCACTCCTAAGGATTACAGCCCCCAAAAATCACATATGCTTTCAGATCCAAATTGATAACAATATCCTTCCTGGTTTCCTTTTTTCATTAACAACCCACAAATGCGCCCCCACCCCCCATGGGGTGAACACATTAATTAGCTTCTAAAACATACACAGCTCATACACAGCTCATACACAGCTCATACATGGAATATACACAGCACCACATAGTCCATAAATGACTCCACTCCTGAAACATACACACCACCCATAGTGAATACATCACCAGTCTCCTAACTCATACTCACCAGCTCACATTGAAGGCCTTACTAGTTACCAGTTCCCTAACCCACATGCCTTCAATTGATGCTCAGAAATAAACCCATACTTATATAAGCTTGTCCAATGAGATTTTTTTCCATTGTAGATAAATCCTGACTATTGCTTATGCAATAAACTTCATGCAAACTTCTGCCACTAAGTCAGAATGTATATGTAGGCTTGGCCCATCATTTGGCCCAGGATTTCTTTCACATTTCCATCTTTGAGGCCAGTGATTCATGCATGTAGCAGAATGAGGGAATCCAACAAAGGTTCCAAGTGGAGGCTTGCCAGCTCCCATTAATAATGATTTTGTGCCTCACAACCAGTGAGGCACATCCATTTATATTTATTTCTTTGTAATACCAATTAACCACATGTGAGATCAGGTTAATTGTAATGTGCATACAACTAAAGGATAGTTACAGATAAGGGGCTTATCTGTTGGTTAAGGGGTAACTTGCAGTTACTTGGGACATTTCAGGTACTGTGACATGAGCTCTTTGGCTGACAGCACCCTTTTTCTTCTATCAATTTATTACCAATGAGCAAAGACTCATCTGGGTGGCTTTGTGCCGCCTTGGGACACATATCTTCCAAACCAAAATCAATGATATGGGGAGATATTTGGAAGAAATTAGTTACAGTATTGTCAATATCCTCTGTGTCATCATGAAGATGACCTGTAAATGGTTGAACAAGCCAAATTTCCATATGCTTATACACATACCTGACTCAATCTGCCAATTTGGGCCAGCTTCCCCCTTTGCAACTGAAAAATTTGAAAGTTTCAATGGGCTCCTGCACAATGCATGAGTTCATTCAAACCGTCATAATCCAGGACAAGATATTGCCCTAACCTTTGTCAATACTGGCTGTTTACTTATCTTCACCTCAGGTGCGCCACATTGGCACTCCAATGCCCGCTGCCTTTTCTGGGTTGATGAGGCTGTTGTCAATTTCTTCAGGAACCAGCCATACATTCAACAATCCCTAGGATATAACCACCTGCTTATGTGCTCAAGGACAACTTGGAGCATGTGGTGAACCTGAATATGTCTGGCTTGATTAACCAGCTCCCTGGCTTGAAGCCACCCAAAGAGGTTGCCAACATGGCCAATGCGTTGGTACAGGTTGCTCAGGGACACCATAGGGCTTGTGTGACAATGGCTGGCATCTTGACAGAGAACAATATCTCAAGATTGGACCTGGTGGAAAATAAACAGGAGGCAATCAATTCTCAGGTAATGCATTGCATCAATATTGAGCAGTTCATTGGGAAAAGGAACTCTGATATAAGTTTGAGAGGGATATTGGAAAGGATTCTGAATGAGATGAATGTCTTGGATTAGTTATATCCAATGGCAAGAATGAAGTAGATAAAATCTAATGAGATTTTCTATTGATTCAGAGTGATTATGGAAACGGCACAATGACGGCAATGAGTCAAATAAGTGAGAAATGATTTTTCCTTTCTCCAGTATTGATTGACTTGAAATAAATAAATAAAAATAGAAAATTAACATAAACAATACTAAATCTAACCTGAATGAGATAAATGTCTTGAATTATTTCTATCCAATGACAAGAATGAAGTAGATAAAATCTGTGAAATGATAAATAAAATATAAGTAAATAAAAGAAATATTAATATAGATTTGAGTAAGGAAAATGTTATTGATATGTCTCACCAGGGAAGTTTTCTCAGCCCTGACCTGCAAGTGCCCTCAAGCCTGGCCTTTAGGAACCCTGTAATATGTTATAACTAACCTGGTACCAAGTCATGCTTCATTTAATACTCAATTGATGCTGGATTGTTTCTCAACTCATGTTGGTCATGGTCTGATATTGAGTTGAACCCACCCCAACTTGACCTCAGCTTTACTTCAACTCTCCCAGAACACATGTAGAACTTCAATGCAAAGCAAGGTCAACTGCTTGGCAGAAATAAAGGTGCTTTGAATATTATAACATGATATAATTGATCATGGGGTTACAAGATGATCCAAATAGCCCTGTACATGTTTGCATATAACAACACAGCCCAAAATTATCTATTGGAAAAAAATGATTGTGTTATCAAGATGCATAAACTCAATCAATCAATTTTCTGATTGCATCACTTGAGACATGAATAGATACATGTAGCAGTTAATAAGCACATGTGAATCAATACTGGGTTTCACCTGTGGCACTTTGAATCAACAGCTAATTAAAAATGTATTGTCTACGGGTGCAAAATGAAAGTAGTTCACTATGGATATCAATTACTAGATTATCCTTTTTATTATTTAAATTCATTCTGTTCTTTTTGAAATGTATGAAGATATCAAACAACAAATATGTTTCATTTTTTTTTTTTTTTGAATTCTTTTCTCACACAGAAGAATCAGATGCATAATGTTTCCATGCAAAGACTTTATCAAATCTGAATTTTATGGTATTATTAATCATCTTGTGTTTTCTCCAAATTATAAACTAGGATTTGAAGAATGACTTCAAACACACCAGATCATCAGCATGATATATTTCTTTTCAGATGAAACAAGAAATGTCAGAGAAAGGGCCTTGTTTTTCTGGGATTCAAAGAACTTTACTACTCAATGGGTCACCTTTTTTATTTGCTGTCTTTAGCCGGAGCCCACCAGGTCAAGGGAAATTGGATTTGTTCTTAATATCCTGATCAAAAATTATCATGGCAGTAACCATAATGATACAAATATGTGGCATCAATTCAAGATCTTCCTAATGGTGCTAGCTGGTCTCATATAACTGGCTGTGATCTTCAGAGTTCAAATAGGAAACAATCAAAAAAGATGGAATCTTTCTTAAATGAAATTGAGGCAAAATGGATTTGGTACACATAGTCC
>LUKR01000117.1:11157-28271 GCA_019395275.1 Puccinia brachypodii | reverse complement strand
AGAGATTCTTGGAATGGTAGTGGAAGTAGAGCTAAAAGCAGTATAATTGGATGACACAAACACCATATAATTCAATAGTTACATTATTACCATAATCACAGATCAGTAATCTAGATCACACCTACTACATACTTTGGAAAGATCCAGCACTGCAATTATCAAATCTTTTCCCCTCAGAAGATTGCACAACTTAACTCTGTGGAGTCAGTATAATCCAAGGAGAAAACTAGGATTTACTTTCCCAGTCACAACCCAATTAAGTCTGTAAAAATACCTTTCTAAATACATCTCTCTATCTCTCTTAATTATAAGTTTTTCTTGGTATCTTGAGTGATAAGATTCAATCACTTATCAGTCACAGCCAACCATACAAAAAATAATAATACAATATTGATGATTAGAAAAATTAAGCCTATTAACAAACAAACACTAAGACAGTTTGTGCAACACTTTTTTTGCAAAAGTGACAACCAGCTGGAACCAATGTGTCAATCAAACTTCCCTAGAAATCGTCTCCAGTAAGAAAAATTTGATTGACTGATTGTTCTACTCACACATACTTTATTCCAGATCACTTGATACAAATAAATGATGATCTTCCAGTTGTTGAAAATATGTTAATTATGTCCAAATTAATAATTGTCACATACTTTTTGTCTTTTATACATTTCATTTTATTCAAAAGGAAGAAAAAGGTACAAAGGAAAAAGGAAGAAGAAGAAAAAGAATCAGAAGGATTAGATAATAAAACCCATAAACCCACAAAAGCTCTAGAAACAAACAATTATTATTATTATTTGGTTGATCACCATTAAAAAGAAGAATAAGAGCGAGAAAGAGAGTTGAGGAAACAAGACAAGAAGAAGAAAAAGAAAAAGAGATAACCAAAAGAGGAAAAAGAAAAAGAGATAACCAAAAGAAGAAAGAAGAAAGACAAAGAGAATAAGAGCTAGTAGTAGTGTATATATTATCTAGATAATAAATGTCAAGAAAATAAGAAAGCAATATTGCCGAGGTTCTCTTTTTTTGGTTGGGTTAGTTAATATACTAGAGATATATGTGTATTTAATTTGTATGATGTATGTAAATAATTCAAGATATTCATTCATTTATTTATCGATTAAATTTTGTACAGATTTATTCTTTCTTGTTTCGTTCTGTAAGATTTTTTGATATGAATCATTAAAGAAAGCAAGAAAGAAGAAAAGGAAGGAAGGGGATTGGAAAACGAGTAAGGAAGATCAGAGGGAAGTTCGTGCATTGCGCTTACGAAACAAAGAAAGAAAGACAGGGAGGTCGAGAAAATATACATGTTATAGGTTTTGCGAATATGTGGTACGAGTTACGAGTGCAAAGTATATATGGAAGAGAGAGTCTTACGAGTGAGAGATGAACGAATATGAGAAAGCCAGCCACCATGAAAGATAATCAGATCATATGAGAAGAAGGGGGAGGGGGGAGGGGCAGAGAAGGCTCATCGATCGAGGGGACAGACGGGCCCGACCAACCGGCTTTAGGATGGAAGAAAGCATGCCAACAGATATGTTCGACGGAGGGTCTCGACGACGGATCCAGACTCAAACAAAGTTTCAAGAGATCCAATACCGACTGATCTTGATCTTGATCAATCAACGATTTCGATAAATGTTCTTCGAGTTTCGTCCGCGCTCGACTTCCTGATCCGATCCCTTTGGCTGCCTCCTCAGGGTTCCAGAACGGACATTCGCCAGTTATCAACACAAATAAAATCACGCCTAGGGCCCATACGTCGATCTCTTTTCCTCCGTGCGGATCTCCTTTGAGTACTTCTGGGGCTGCGAAACTACGGATTTAAAGCATTTGTGGGGTTCTTTCGAGATCAATCATTGTCACCTTTTTTTTTTTTGGAAATTTCAAGAAAAGCTCACTCTAAGGTACCAGAGAATGTTTCAAATTTAGCTCCTTCTCTAACGTAAGCTGCGCTCCCGAAATCGATGAGCTGAGCGTTCCCGTCCGAATCGAGGATCACGTTTTCATCTTTGAGATCTCGATGAACGATATTACGTTCATGCAAGAACGCCACACCATCGACGATCTGTCCAAAAATCCTACGGACTTCGTGGATCGGTAAGCCTTCAGGAGAAAGCTCGATATGTTCGAATAAATCTTTGCCTGAGCCGAATCGGGGCATCACTAAATAATAGTAATCCGAATCTTCAAAGTAATCTAGTATCCCGCAGATGTTCGGATGCCCAGTTCGTTGTTGATGTTGCTGGGCGTGCGATAGGGATGATGAGGTGAGGTTGATAGTCTCTTTAGCACATAGTTGAATCAGATCACTCCGATTGGGAATACTCTCGACCAACACGTTTTCCGACGCCGATCTCTTGGCTTCGATGTACTGCGCGGCCATGGCGATGACGGAAGGGCGATAGTTGACCCTTCTGAGATGATCCAAGACGTGGATTTCGACCGGGACTGGACCAAGTACTTTGTGGCGTTTCCAACAGTCTGCCAAGATGCGTTGTTTGATAATATACTTGATCACCAGTGGGGGGCCGACCGGTAGACCGTCTACTCCCTTCTCCTGGGCGTGCTTGACGATCCCATAAGCACCAGAGCCGGCAGAGGAATGAATCACAAATGAGTCCAGATTGCGATGGCCGGTCATAGCAGAGTACGAGCGCGGGTCGATTGTTCTCCGGACAATACCATCATGCATCAGTGAGCAGGGCCGGGCGGCTACTGAGGGAGGGGCATTTTCAAGAAGCGAGGAGAGAAGGGCGGTCGAGGTCATAGGTTCAGTCGAGGGTCCGGCGGGCGAACCGACAGAAAAAGATGACATGGCAGTCAGGGTGGGGAACGACTTGTGAGCGGTTTCTGATTTATTATGATGGAAGGTATCGCTGAGCGGACTGGAAGGTGTGTTGAAGATCCCATTGACAGAAGTGAGAGTTGGTAGAGGTAGGGTGGGCTCAGCTTCGGTGGTGATCAAGCCGACTGAGAATTCGAGTGGTGAGCTGAGGAGATTCTTGGTGAGTGAATCAGGGGGTTCGGGATCAGATGATTCGGTGATTGGTGGACAGATATTCAAGGGGCTGAGTTTGGTGGTAGTGGTAGTGGTAGAAGAAGATGCAGAATTCGGTAAGGATGGATCTTTACAAGACTCGAGACTGTTGTCGGGCGTGGTGACTGAGGATGAAGGTTCTAGTTTGGGACTTTGAGTATCAGGAGATGATCGTGGACAACGGTCAGAGTCGTTACTACTAGCACCAGTGTGATCAGAGTCGTCATCAGCTTGGTCTTCCTCGTCTTCATCTTCCTCCTCATCGTCTTCCTCGTCTTGTTCTCTGCCCTTGTCAGTTTTAGCTTGGGTGTTAGACGGAGCGCTACTTGTGCCCTGTAGGCTTGATTTACTAGAATATCTTCTACTTTTGTGACGGATACCACCAAAAGCCCACCATTCCTGAAGCAAGAAAAAGGTGACAGCTTCTTCAGTATAAGAGAATGGTGTGGGTTGATATGAGCTTATAACGTGCTTACTTCAGTCGTAGGAGTCATGACCACGTCGGCCAGACTTGGATCTGTTGGGTCTATTGCGAGACATTGGTTTGGGAACAGATTGATGAAGCTTGGTGGTTGGTGCTTAGAGAGTGGCTTAGTAGGATCTGGTTCGGAGTGAGGGGGTAGTGAGAGTGGTTTGAGAGGCTCGAATCTGTTGATGTCTGTGAGTGGAGTGATTCTGGTGTGGCCTCTACTCCTCGGTCTCCTCTCCTGTACTGAAGTTCCGGTGGGTGGTAGTGGACAGTTATTCCTCAGGGTGGGTGAGGTGAGCGGTGATGGTACTGGTGAGGGGTTTGCAAGTGAGAGTTGTCTTCGTTTCTCCCTGATGAGTGTTGCGATGGATGGACCATGATGGAATGAGTTGAATGGTGGTGGGATGATAGTGAGACCGTTGTTGTTGTTGTTGTTGTTGTTGTTGTTGTTGTTGTTGTTGTTGTTGTTGTTGTTGTTGTTATTGTTATTGTTATTGTTTTTGTTGTTGTTGTTCGATGGGAAGGAGTGAGGTATTCTGAGTGAGTTGTTGGTGTTCATGGTGGTTTCGTTTGTTTTGTTTTGTTTTTCTATTTTCGATTTTCTATTCTTTTTTTTATTTTTTCACTTTTTCAGCCAATTCCGGATACCCACCTGCTTACTTAATCAGCACATGTCACTCCCCTGTCACTCCACCCACAGCCACTGTTACTAAGTTTGAATACCCCGCACCTGCAGCTCCTCCATGCCTCGGACATTTCATGAGTTCAATTGGCATCGAGGGAGCCGGCGATATAAAAAGTTTGAACGGCCGGCTTATCACAGATTTCTCCGGCCCAGCTGTCTGGGGAAGTGGCCTGGCCGGGACATACTGAACTCCTCAGAACGATCCCTCGATCGACCCCCCTCCCGGCGACATCAGGACTTGCATGCTCAGATTGGGGATACTTCCTTAACGGCACCCGGTACAATTACAGTAGCTTGGTACAATCCAGTCGGGTGACACATCATTGGTCGAGTACCCGGATAGTTAATGCTGCTTTCTTAGTCTTGAGTGGGCACGCACAAGTACATACAACTCCGACGATTCCGACCGGTCCTATCTATTCACAGCAACACTCTGCAAAAGGGCGCTAGACTGGTCGTGAATTATAAACCGTTACAACAGCCTGGTACATCCAACACGGCAACACGAACTTCCAGGCAGGATGGTTTTGATTCATAACTACGAGTCATGCTTGCACTCATGCGACCAATCATCCAAATGACAAATCCGTTGAATCCAGAGTCACAGCTTTAGAGAACTTGTATTGAAATACGAGTCCAAAAATGTTGGTTACCCTGAGTTGATACTATACTGTAATGGAATCATAGTGGGCTGCTGACTAGTCCAAAAAGGATTGATTCTAAGACTGATGTTGAATCCATTTCTGAATTTGATACTATTTGTAGGATTGGACATAGATCCAGGGAAAATCACAAACTGACAAGGTGATCAGACTCTTCCAAGGCTAGAGTGTATCCATTCTGGCAAAAAAAAACATGCCAACCAATCCCTTGGAAGAGGCACATTTGACTCTATTAATCAAGAAAATGTTCAGATTAACATGTGACCAGGACATCTCTCTACTGCAACAGTAAAATATCTTACTTAAGGCTTATCTCTCTAAGCTCCCTCAATCATTGTTGGTTCAGCACAAAAGACCAACCCTTGCTTTATCCCATCCAAAATGAGAAAGAAAAAAAAACAAGTGGCATTCAAGTTCTCTTAAGGCAAACAAGAGGAACTGTCAAAGTGGCATCAAGTTGCTTTAATGTACAACAGGAATCATTGAAAGATCAATCTCCTGTGTGGATTTAATAAAAGGAAGAAGAAAAAAAAACAATATCTTGAACAATAAAGTAGGATGCAATAAGCACTGCTCTTTGGAGGAGATACACTAATTTCTCCCTGTCATCTGATAGAATACAAAACAATTATTTCATTCTATCCCATCACTTTATCAAAGACTCATTCATATAGCTATTCTCTTCATTCTCAGTCTTAACTCTAGTATTATTGGGATATGGTCAACTGAGCTACAGGAAGCTTTCTTTCTAGTTGTTTTGGTAATTATCTGTTTTTATATATTTCATACCTGGTAGCCTATCTAATGAACACACCTTTGAGATATTTAAATTGTTTAACTGTTGATGACTCATAATTGAGTACTTTTTCCCATTCTTTAAAAACAATGATTAAGAGATGTAGATATCCTTTACATATTTGTGGCCAGGAATCACAAAATTTGACAATCTGTTTATCTTCCATGGAATCATTGGTCAAGTGGATCATCAGCTTTGATGAAGAAGATTTCAGGTAAACTCAGGATCTTAAAGCACACATGGGAAGACTGAATTTTGCTGGAATTCTGTTCACCTTCCTTCTTGTGCTTTATTTCAACTTTCCTTTTCCTTTTTTCCTTCAGAACCTTCTCCACCTTTGAATGGATACAGCATTTTTTTCTCTCAGCTTGCTCATATCTTGCTCTCAGCTCAGAATCAAATCATGTATTTCAATTAAAGTTCTTTTCTCATTTCTAAAATTTAGTTCATATAATCTCATTCTCACATCTTGCAAAACTCATTGACTCATGCTCAATCTCATTGTCTTGTTGCCTCTTTCAAATAAGACACTACTACTACACTATACTCAAACTTCTTTATCAACAACTATCCATCCTATATTCTTAGATAAAAATCATCCTCAAACAACAACATAATTATCAATTGTCAACTTGGTAAGAAGTCAAACTAATCTTTTTCATCTATCTTCTTTATAATTGTGTCTAATTTTATTTTCTCAGTTCTGGTTATTCTTTCAGAGATATCATACTGTGTTTCTCTCAAATTTTAAGGGAAAAAATGGACACAGTATCTTTAGCAGGTTGAGTATCAAAGGTTTGCATCAATTTTGATGAATTCCTTGCACACTAATTGAGCATGACACAAATCCCATCTCAGGAAACTCAAGAGTAGTATCCTGAGGTCAAAGTTTTGGCTTAACATAAGCTTAGAAAGCAAGCTCAGGAATGAAAATCTTGGGCCCTGTTGGCATGGACATTTCCATCCTATAAGCTGCTGTTATTTACCATCAAAATTCAACTCATGGGAAATAGCAATACAATACTGTCACACAGTCTAGTGCCCAGTTTCACCAGATCATACCACATTGTGACATATTGCTGGGTGTACAAACTGACCCTTGACCATGAACCCTGTTATTTGACTGGCTCTTGTTTTGAAACTTATGGAAAAGATTGTCCAACTGCTGCGTCCTATCTCAAGTAGTTGTGTTGCTTACTACTGTAGGATTCAGACAAAAATGCAAATATTGTATGTGCAATTTTATGTTTGATTTGTTTGAGTCATCTAATTGCACTTCATCTTAGCTCCATCTGCACTGAAATTACAGCTAAACAATAATTCAAAAGGAAAAAAGGGTCACACTTTTGATTTGGGATTCAATGAGTAATTACGACAGTTTGTAAGAATCATTACTTGAGAATAAATTAATCAATTTTATAAATTAAGAAATTCATGCCCAGTGCTCCAGTAGAATAGATTAAGCAGAACAAGTATGTAATTATTCTATAATTTTCACAAAAACATGCAAAATGATCACACTTGAAGTCTTCCATAAAATTCTAGATCTGGATAATAACATCAAACTTGAGATTTCTCAACCCCACAGATGCAACAAGAGGATTTCACTAGTAGGAAAAAGTATATTTTCCACAAATGCACATTTGGACAAGACATACTCTCCCACTGTTTTTGTACTTGTTGGATCATTGCCACTTTCATTAGAGTGTGTGTGTGTTTTTCTGAAAGGAGAAGAAATAGCCCAGTTCGAATTTCTCGCAACCAAGTATTTCAATTGCAGAACATGATCTGGCCCGGCTACATCTTGCCTACTTCAACGAACGGTGCCATATCATGGAGCCGTTGAGCGAGGTCTCTCCTCAAGGGGATCATTCCTACCAGAAATCTTTTGTACGTCGTAGGATTGCCCTCAGTGGCCTGGAAGCCAGCCACCTACCAACTCCGATTGTCTTCGATGTAGAACTACTAGACTGAGCACACCTGGCCGAGCAAGTGGTTGGCTTCCAGGCCCCTGAGTGCAACCCTAGGGCATACTCAGTAGAAGTAGTCTTCCGGAGAAACCTTTCGCATCCTAAGGAAACATATATGTCATCAAGGCGAGATACCACCATGCTACGCCCTAAGTAAGAAGGAATTACGTTGCACAATTGGAAAGAAAGAATTGGAGAACCGTTGAGCAGAGTAAACTTGAAATTCCTTTATTCTTGTCGTAGGCGCACAGATCTTATCCGATTCAATCCCCTGAAGCAATCTTTAAATAGAAATAACAATGATAAATGCCAAAGGATATACAGTTCAACTCTCCGGGATTCTGCAGAGCTGACCTGGCTTCTGCATGGACCATTCCAAGAATTCGTTTGGTATTAAGAAAACACTGTTCAGACTTGCGAAATCCGATCCGATATTTACTGAGTCGGTGATCAAGTGCGCGGGGCTGTAAAAGTTACATAAAATGCCTGATACCATCGTCAAGTTAAGAAACAGCAAGCGAAGCGCGATTCTCAGCTCTAGAACGATGTCGCACCCCATAAATGAGGTTCCTAGACTTCCCCAAGTTGGGTCTGAAAATCCGGGTCTCCTAAAATTCCAATGATTATCAAAAGCGGGATACAGATGTAGAAATCCCGGTCAAAGCGGGTGGGGTAGACTGGGACCCCTTCTTTCAACTCGATCCTCAGGCATCTCATGATAAGAAAGAGAAGTACAAAACAGCTACTGATGCTTCATAATATCAGAGACACGACTGAAATGCCGAACGCTACGAGGTTCCTCTTGGGCGATTTTTTTTTTTTTTTTTCATTACAGAACTGAGTGAAGCCGGACCAAAGAAGGGATAAATACATCCTGAGGGTACGGCCTCGACAAGAATGTTTGCTGACTCTGCAATTTCCATCGGGGAGTTTGTGTGGTGCAATGCCCTGTTCCTGCTTAGATCCTAGGTGGCATGTAGACTAATCAGCACGCAGCAAATAACGGCACCTTATGGTAAACTGGGAGCCCTCAGTCCCAGTAGACAGTACTCAGGTCAGGCCTCAGGGTATGCGATTTGTGACTGAGTCACGGCTATAAATAAGACCCCAAGCAGCCTGGAAGGTGTCGTCCCCCATCCGACTCATCCACCTCGCTCTTCCTATCTCACAAGAATAAATTGAAGTTTCATTCCCAATATTCCCTACCCCTTACAACAACAATCACGTTAAGCCTTCGACACATTATATACAAGATGTCTCATGTAAGTTGGAGCTCCGCTAATCGTGAAGGTGCTCATCGGGTTGAGTATTGACAATTTTTTGCTGGCTATTTCTTGTGCAACCGAAACTCCCTCTGACCTTGAAATATAGGTCATCGACTGCGATATTTTTGGTGGTCTACTGAGCCCAACATTCAAGGACGAATTTATCGAGGACAAGATCAATAAATACTTTCTAAGGTCTGAGATTACACTGAGAAGTATGAGAGATTGCATGTAAATTATGATGGTCTTTGTCCCTTTCTGTTTATTACACTTGCCAGTGAACAACACCTCAATAAGAAGCTAGCCATATACTGACTCACCCACATCAAATTCATTCCTATTAGCGAAAAGAACGATTATGGACGGCTGGCCCAAGAAGCCGTGTCCTTACACAGCGCGGTGCGTAAACAACTGAAGAATGTTGGAGTCGAAAGTGTATCTGAATAATGAATGTCTTCCTATAACTGATCGAAAAGGCGTCCATCTTTGGACTGAATGAAGTCCGAACAACTTGTCACTCTCTCCACACCATGTGTGAGCTCGAACCGACGCCTGAAGGACGTGTCCAAATCAAGGAGACAGTCGGCCGCCTTGAGTCGGCAAGCATGCGCGCCCAGTTCTGGCTGTTTATCAACTTGGAGATTCGGATGCAACTTTGAGTTTGGGGATGTGGAACCGAATAATATATAAATATGTCATCGTGTCTTCACCTGGGCACGCATTTTTCCTTCGAATAATTTTCATGTCTCTGTACTTCCGTTGGCTTACTTTCCGATCCAAAATGTACACTTATTTCTTCTTGTAGAGATCCATAGATATAAAAAATTACTTAAATAGTTCCAAAGATACTTGCAATTAAAGCTATGTGATACTCAGTTAGAATTCCCAAAGTCTAACTCCATGGTTATGAATGTGTGTTAGAGTAATGACCCCCAAGTTACAGAGAAACAATATGCGTCCATTCCCTGACCTTTACAAGGATCTTTAAGCAAAGGAGTAGCGCCAATGGCTTGTCGATAACCCGGACTACCGGTCGGGTTAGATGCACCTGTTGCATCAGTTTCGATGGCGTGTAAAATCAGAGAGAGATATGCACGACGCTCGCTGGAACGTTTCCACCGATCGTTTGACATCTCAAGTTCAAGGCAAGCCTTGTGTGTTTCAAACCAATAGTTTTTTGTTTTGGAAACCCGACGACATGTTGTTCAAGATTGTCTTATCACCAAACGCTCAGCGCGGTTAGCTCTTTATGCCACGCGAGTATAAGGCGAGCCGAGCGCGTTGGCACTTTCTTCAGGTCATCCGATGATCAAACCCATTGAATGAAGAGCAACACGCGTCCTATATCGTGGTTTTGCTGTAAAAAATGTTTGTCATGAGAGGAGGGTTGATGTGACTGTGTGTGTTTGAGATGTTTCCTCAGGCTTCCTCCGGAAAGCTCTATCTTGCGCAATGGCACTGACGGCCAGATGTGTAACTACACATGGTTCCAGTCTGTCAATGAGAGCAAGACCGGCAGACTGAAGACACGTCGATGAAGGTGTGTTCGTGAGTGCGATGCTGATGATATTTGGTTGTGGTTGAGGGCAGGACCTGGTCCAGCTAGCTTGGGCTCCCACCCCGTGCTGAGGTAGCCTGTCAGAGGCTGTCTAGTCGCGTTTCCAATTGGCAGTGGGCGCATTCTCAAGGAGAAACATCCCACAGAACATTCTATCTACTCTAGTACTGAATTTGTTGAGATATCTCTATCTTTTCATCTTCGGGACGCAGCATTCAAGCCAAGGTTTATTAGAAAGACCAAGCCTTGAGGAGACACCTCCATGGAATACTGAAAGCTAACTCACCCACCAAATACCACTTCATCACACTATGCGCTCCAGGGAACCCTCTCAAGGCCGCCTACCTCGGTCCAGAGAACAATCCCAAGGTCATCTATCCCAGCAATCTCAGCGACCTCGTGATTCGAATGGCTCTGATAATCAATCTGGCAATCCAACCGAGAACGTCTCGGTTTGTGTCAGGTCAGTATCGCTTACTTCCTTCTGGTTCCAAAACATGAAGTCAAGCTAAGATACCTGACATACTTTGATTTCCATTTCATCAGGATAAGGCCAATACCATCGAGTCCGCTGTCAGACATAGATCTTGATACACCCACCCCCCTGAGCCGCCAGTCGTCCCAGAAGGACAACCGAAATAAATTTGGTGCATGGTCCATCGATCGTACTCAATCCTCCATCTCTCTATCTCCCTCTCATCCCATTATCGATCGTAGGGGTACGGGTACATCCGAATCTATCAATGGATCCGAAGGCTATGAGTTCAAGTTGGACCAAATTGTCGATCCTTACTCGACCACTGGCGATCTCTACCGCTCTAGCGTTCAATCTGTTGTTGAGAGCTGCATTAAGGATGGCTATAACGCAACCGTCTTTGCTTACGGTCAAACTGGAAGTGGAAAAACTTTCACCATGCTCGGCTCGAAGGATGATGGCGATGATGAAACACTAGGAGTTATCCCAAGAGCCGTAGCCGAAGTCTTTGCGTTCATCGCTTCCGATCTGGAACGAGAATATCTACTGCGGGTCTCCTATCTGGAAATTTACAACGAGGCACTCAAGGATTTACTGGCCACTGACCAGTCTTCTGGTACCACCAACCGACTCACGATTCATGAGAATAAAGGTCGAGTACACGTCAATGGTATCAAGGAAGAAGTAGTTACCCATCCGATGCAAGTCCTCGAAGCGCTTACTAGAGGCGAAAAGGCTAGGCATGTCGGCGCCACCGATTGGAATGAACGTAGCTCTCGAAGTCATACAGTTTTCACCATGGTCAATCATCCTTCTGCTTCTTCTCAACTTTCACAAAGCATGAGCAATTATTTATTAGAAGTGACTGATTTGTGACCATTTGTGCAGACCATTGAATCCCGCTCTAAAGCCTCCGCTTCAGTGACTGACGCAAGCCCGACGCAAATTTCACACCTAAACCTGATCGATCTGGCTGGTTCTGAATCGGCTGCCTCGTCAACCGAACGAAGAAAGGAAGGCGCATTCATTAACAAATCCTTACTAGCTCTGTCAAACGTCATATCCAAGCTTTCAACCCACGAATCCCATGTACCTTATCGCGATAGCAAGCTGACAAGGCTCCTCCAAACTAGTCTCAGCGGTAACGCTAAAGTGGTTGTGATTTGCGCTATTTCCGCTGACGCGCGAAGTGTTGTCGAAACTTTGAGTACATTACGGTCAGTTTCACTTCCACTTTCTTTCTTAGAAATATAATCCAATTCTCGGTACTGATCGACGTTCTCATACTCCTTGACGCGCTTAGGTTTGCACGCCGTGCCAAGATGGTCGTGACCAAGGCTGAGCGTGGAACGGTAAGTCTTTTCGGCTGCTCCTTATTATCCTTCACTTCTACAATAAGCCTTCGAAGCGCGTAAAATTAATCTCAACTCTTGCCTCGCGCTACAGATTATTGATGACAAGTCGGCACTCCTTCAAGCCTATCAGCGCGAAATCATGTCTCTCAAATCCCAACTTCAGGAAAACTCTCAAGCACTGTCGATTACCACGACCTCTGTACCAGCCTTGGCCGAATTGAATGCCGAAAAGTCCAAAGCCGAGTCCGAGTTGATGGGGCTCAGATTCGAACGGATCAGGCTTCAAGAACAAATTGAACATCTCAATCGAAGGATCTTAACTTCACATACAATCGAGTCCAATGTTCGCCGAGCCAATAGTCTCCAAGGATCTGTGTCACCTAACAGAAGGCGGATAGTCAGTAGTCAAGCCCTTCGGCCCGCCAAGAAGAATAGGGGTAGAGTTACCGACGTTGGTGGTATGTTGGGAATGCTGGGTATCGGTCTTAGTGCTTCTGCCACTGGCTACCTACCCAATGGGTCCAAGCTGAACGAAGATAACCGAGCTCAGTTTCAACGCGAGCTCCAATTAGAAAAAGAGCTAGAAACCGTTCGTAATGAGCTCGACAGTTTAAAACAAAAGCAAACGCACTCGCCAGAACCGCTATCCCCATCTGGAATTGACTTATTAAAACAGCAGATCCAAGCCTTGGAAAGTGACAAAGAAAACCTTCCTGTTGGAATCACTGAAGCAAACGAACCGGCTATGAGGATTAAAACCTTGGAGGATGAAATAGAGACCATGGGATTCAAGCATCGACAAACAGTAGACTCTAATCAATCCGAGATCGACAACCTAAAGAATACAATCAGTTTGCTAGAGAAAGTCAAGGAAACGGAGCTCGCGGAGTTGCAGAATCGGCTGACGCGCAGCTTTCGAGAACAAGAAGATAGCCTGAAGAAGGCCCTTGATGAATCAAATGAGTCTAGTCAATCGAAGCTATCCGAAGCGGAGCGCGAAACAGTCACTCTCAAAACCCAGCTGGAGGCACATGAAGAGTGGATCAAGGAGCTGGCGGCTAGTTTAGAAGATACCCAATCGGAGGACGTTGAGGTACGACTTCAAACTCTACAGACTAAGTATGATCAACCCAAGTCGACTCATGAAGATTCACTCCAAGATAACCGATCGAAAATTTCAACTCTCGAAACTGAGTTGACTTCCGTCAAAAGAGAAAAAGAAGAGCTCGACTCCCATAAATCTGAAATGCAAGGTCTAATCTCGAAACTAGAGTCAGAGTCAAGCTCCCTGCGGCAAGAGAAAGCCGAATTGATCTCAGCGCAACAAGAGCAAATCGCACGGTTAGAAAACGAGAAAACTGAACTGCAGGCTCAAGTCGATGAGCTTCAATCCCGACTGGAGAATAGTAAAACTTCGTCGAAACAAGGCGAACTAATTGCGAGCCAGCGAGAGCAAATCTCGAAATTAGAAATCGAAAAGGCTGAAATCCAACAGAGGGTCGATGATACCCATTCTCAACTGACATCCGATTTAACAACTGCACGAAAAGAGAAAGAAGACTTGAGTGTTGCCCAACAACAAAAGCAGCAGGAAAATCAAGAGCTGATCGCGAAGTTAGCAGATGAGAAATCCAAAGCCCACGTCCGCATTGAAGAACTTCTATCTCAACTTGAAGTCGAGTCAGCTCGTTTACAAAAGGAAAGCGATGAATCAATGTCAACTCTAAAACAACAGATTTCGCAGCTGGAAGCGGACAAAACCAACGCTCTGGGTCAAGTTGAAGAACTTCAATTACGACTCAAAACCGAGGCAAATTCTTTACGCGAACATGAGACTGACCTGTCCGGTCAGAAAGCAACGATTGATGCTTCGGAGTTTGAGTTATCATCCACGCGAGGAAAGCTCGAAGAACTCGAATCTAAAACGACTCTAGAGTCCACCCACCCCCTTGGACCGGAGAATGAAGACGATGCTTCATCTCAACAGCAGATCGCCACGCTGGAAGCCGCGCGCTCAGAGGCGGAGGCCAAATGTGAAATCTTGAAGTCTACACTCCAAGCAGAATTGGAATCCTTGCGGAAAGAAAAAGAGGATCAACTTTCAGTCCAGCAGGAGGAAATGGAAAACTTGCAAGCTGGACGTGTTGATGCTGATGCCAAGTTCACAGAGCTGGAATCTTCATTGAAGGAGAAGTCTGATCGTGTGTTGGCCATGGAGAAGCAACTCGAGCAACTTGAATTAGAACGCTCCCAAGCCCAAGAACAGATGGACAAACTGAAGACTGCGTTCGAGAGTGAAATCGATTCTCTCCGTAAGGACAAGGAAGAATACATGTCATCGCAGAAAGAAGAACTCGAAAAGTTAGAGGCCGAGCGGTCCGAGGCGAAAGCGAAGATGGAAGAATCGGTTGCTGCGCATGTCTCAAAAGATGAACCCAATCAAGATCAGGTTGGCCGTATTGACGGATTGGAGGCCGAATTATCTGAAGCTCAACGACAAATAGGTGATCTGACGATCGTGAAAGACGAAAAGGACCGGTTGGTCCAAACTCTACAGAGGCGCATCTCTGCACTCGAAACCGAACTCTCGGGGGTAGGGGGGACAGTTGAAGGTATGATGGCTGGGAAAGTCACAGCCGAGGGGAATTCCAAGGCGGACACCGATAGCACGGAGCAGGTGAAAACTATTGAAGCTGAAATGACGGAATTGAAAGCCTCGCTAGAAAAAGAGCGGACAGCCAGGCTGATCGATAGCGAGAAGGTGAAAAGCTTGGAAGAAGAACTTGCCTCCCTTTCTACTTTACAGAAAGACACGTCTACCTTCACGACAAAACTTGAAAGGCTAGAGCAAAGACTCTCCGTGGAACGCAGCAAATCTCAAGAGAAAGAGCTAGAAGTGATGCAATTGATCCAGGAGCGTGATCAGATTCAAGGACAAGTTGGAGAATTGGAGTTACGATTGAATGAACAAACCGCCCAAGCAGAAGACAACGTCAAGTCGATAATCAATGAATGGGAATCAAAAGTTAAACAAGCTGAAGGTCAATCAGATCTTGAAGAGTTGAGAATCGCCAACGAGGCTCAGGAGAAAAAGCTAGAAACATATCGAAGAGAAGCAGAGAGACTGGGGATGGATCTTGAGAAAATGAAGGTCGAGCGAACGAGCCAAGAAATCCATCAAGCGAAGCTCGAGAGACTGTCGGCGCGATTTCAAGAAGATTTAAAAAGGATGCAAGAGAGAGAGCAAGACCTGGTAGCGAGGATCGATTCGATTGTGAGGGAGAAATGCGAAGCAACCAGTTCCAGACTGCACGAAGATTACAACTCGAAGCTGGCGCATCTTGAGGACAGTAACTCGAAACTTGAGGCGCACATTAAAGGTCTTGAGTCTCATCTGACCACCGTCTCAAACGGGCAACGGCCACAAACTACCGCTGAAAGTATGGAGACTATCGTCGATCTTCAAGGTACGATTGACGACCAGAATCGAGAGATCGGGGACTTGAGGACGGAGCTCGACAGCCTCAAGCACTCTATCGCTGCCCATCCTCTTCAATCTATCTCCAATAAACGTGCTGATCATGATCATTATCACCAGTCAACTGAGGATGAGCTGAATCGATTACATCACATAATTGATCAACAAGAAAAGCGATTAAGCGACGCAAAAACAGATTTATCCAAGTGGCAAGCTGTAAGTGATTTTCGGATATGGATCGTTGACTTTCGTGAAGTGTTGCTGATGTTCATATCTATATATATATATGTGTGTGTTTATGCAGCGTGTCAGGAGCCAAACAGAACTCATTTCAAAATTGAAGATCTCCTCAGAATCCGACTCAGAATCAACTCAACACATCCGGCATGCGGCCAATAGTAGATCTACTGATGCTTATGACCATTTTTCGAGTTCCACGAGGAATCCTACGAACATCACTTTCAACAATCTAAGCTCTCGATCCCAAGCTAAACCTGCTGGTCTATCACCGTTGCTCGGAGGATCCCGTTCACCTGCTGCATGGCAAACTACCCAGCAACATATATTTTCATCCTCCTCTTCTAACGTTGCCCCTGATGGTAAAAGCCCTAGGCCTTTACCTGTACCTCAAAGCTTTATCTCTTCTATTGACGATGATGATGCCAAAAGACGAAAAGAAAGACGAAGGACGATTGAAAAGGACATGGCTAAACTAAAGGATGAAAACGTGGTTGAAAGAAAATTGTTCGCTGGCATTCTTTTCTCTTTTTCTATTTATGCTCAAATCATGTTTGTTGAACTAAACTTGCGCTTTGTATACCATCAACATATCATTACAGGAGCTCTTTACTCTCTTCATCGCAATTTCGAAACTTGCCTTTTCCGAATCAGTCTCAAGAAAGTAAATTCAAGGCCCCAGGTTCACCTGCGCGATTCAAAGTCTCTTCGTCTCCTTTAATATCAAGCAATTCAACTTTATCCGCCAATATGTCCAGGAGTCATTCTCACCAATCTGGCCAAGCGTCCCCCACTGCTTCTAGTTTCTCTTCTTCATCTCAAAGAGGTTATTATGAATGACCTTTAAAGCGGCAATACATCAAGGCACATCTCAACATAGTTCAATAATCACCATATGTATCTACCGGCTTTCTTTTTCTTCTTCTTTTTCCTTGATCGTATCCAGGTAGAAGTCACACTGATCCTAAAAACGCAGTGCTGCAAGCATACTCCACAAGTCGTGGCCCAATAGTTTATTCTTTCGTTCCCATCTTTGTAGCTGTAAATGTTTTGTCTGTTCCATTAGTTTTGTCTCTTCTAAGGAGGTTCACACACTCTGTCTGTACGCGTTTCAAAAA
>LUKR01000117.1:0-10619 GCA_019395275.1 Puccinia brachypodii | reverse complement strand
CTGATCGATCATTTATTTTAGGTGTTTCCATAATTAGATTCACGCTTCATTTCTTTGTCTCTCCCCGTTTCAGTTCCTTTTATTATTATTTCATTTTAATCTTATTTGTCTTCTTTCTTGCATAGATTTTTCTTTGGTTTGCAAAATCCACATTATGAATCAATTTATTTTCTCTCTATCGGGTCACGTTGTGAATGAGTATGTACCCCTCACCTTGCACGATGGATTGTCTGTCCCTCACAGACTTGTTGGGTCGACCGCGCAACCAGCCATGATGAACCTCATTGATAGTCAACTGGAACACAGCGCCCACCACCGACGCTGCGGATTCGTCATCCGAATGTCCAGCCGGCGCCAGGCTGCTACCAGGCCGATAGCATTGACGGCTGGTTATTCGCCTAAACGCTGCAGTTTTGATTTGATTTCCTTGGAAGAGATCCCTCGTTGCCGGATTATGTCATACGGCTAGCAAAAGATTCATAATCTTCATAATCTAACGAATCCGTTCTCTTAACCCAACAATCGAGATGACGTGAGTAGTCGTTGGAAAACGGGCCAAGGAACTTGTGAGTAACCTTATGATGCCAACGAGGCTTATTGACGGACTGACTAATCAATCTTTTGATGCTTAATTGGACGAACGCGTTGATGGACCCTACTCACCACCGGCCAACTTGAAATCTGTAACATGATCTTGCATAAGAAAGAAGCACCGATTCAGATCGCTTGGCAGTGATACCACCAGATCCCGACTTGATTTGGGAATACATCGACTTTGTTCGGATTTAGTCAAGCAGACAAGATAGCGGGCCGAAGGCCATTTAATGAGAACGACTCCACCGATCCAAGGAAGACCTAGGAAGACCATCGAGATGACTCAACGATGTGTCTAAAGTTCAAAAACAGTGAGGAGTCAGAGGAGTCAGGACTTTTCCTTGACAACACCACATTCACATCTTTGTAGCTGTCCGCCAATTTATTAGGACCGTGCACATTCCAACCTCACTGAATCGCCGACCGTGATCGGCAATCCGAAAAATGTGGTATACCACTTGCAACGGTGGGTCAAAAGAGATTTGAGTCCATGGGGTATTATGATTGGCTCAACATTTAAAAGAGGGAAGTTTAACAAGCAATAGATATATAAAATAGAATATTCAAGAAATCAAACAAGGTTTCTTTCCCTTGAAATCAGCTCAGCGGGGAGGTCGAAGTTCTTGCGGTGTGGCGCCAAGAAAAGACGGGACCGACTGGACGAGCTTTCAGTTTCCCGGAGCATCATGTGCCTCGCTAGAAGTTGGACGAAACCGTGAGTATCAAGTGGGAAGAAGTCTGCTAAGGGAGATGCAACTCACAAATCCCAACTTTTGATGACAACTGTGTGTTCCCCAGTCTTGCCACCGAGTTTGTTGAACAACTAAAAGGAAAAAAACATTCATGGCTGAGACTCAAGATTATTTCGGTTTTTTTCTCTCATCGGTCACTCACAGCTCGGGTTACCCAGATACTCGCACATCCCTCGTCAACGCTGATACGCTTGTCTTTGGTACCGAAGGCACAACCATCAAGTACAGGCGCGTAAACCGAATCTCCCTTAGCTGGATTTAACCAGCTGTAGGCGAACGTAACGTTCAAGTGAGCTCGAAAGATTCAAGGGCTCAAGTCAAATAACAATATATAAAAAAGAGTACTGCTCACAGCTTTCGGAAGCAGTTTTCGGGATGTTTGCTATGAAAACATAAACCTCGTCAGTATCACTCGTCGGATAGATAGAGCTAGGAGAGCCCCGAGAGGTTACTAACTAGTTGACCCAGCCGGGGTAGTAAGTGTTGTTACTGTACATGGGCCACTGGAATTCTCCGGTCCAGAGACAAGCACCTTCGTCGATGGTGGTGTTGTAACCATGCTTGTGGTCACATACCTGAGGGAAGTCGAAGAATTAAATTAATATTGCGTCCCTTGTGCGTTTGCCTAGATTGATAGAACTGGTGACTCACTGAAGATGGTCCACCAGCAATATCCATACCCTATAAAACGAGGCACCGCGGTAGATCGTGAGGTAAGTACCCAGAGGACTGATAGTTGGAGGATGACTAGGTTACGTACTAGCTTCTTAGGGGGGGTGTTACGGCGGCTAAGACTTTTAGATTGCTCATGGAGTTTTTCGTCTGCAGCACTCATCTACGATAAACAAACATAAAGAGATTGGCCGAAGGTATTAACTTGAATGTTTTCCAGCTCATGACGCTGTGTGGATATTACCCACTAATTGAGCAGTGACTGGTTTAGGGGTGGATGTTTTGTCGCCCTTGGCTCTCCATACGGAGCATTGCGAGCGCTTGGTTGGCATCTTGCCGTGGGTGATAGCGTCAACGGCATTAATGGCGAGGAGGACTAAGGTAAGACCGGTGATGAGCTTGGTGGAGAACATAGCGAATAGCGAATGATGGGGTTTTAATGAAGGGAATGGTCCGGGGCTGAATTCTTAGCTGATGTGGGTAGAATGGATGGGGTGTCAATGCCCATGCCGTGCCTACTTTTTATCTAAATAAATTGATTTGACGGGGCGGCTCTACTTTCAGGTCTCGTTGAGCCCGTAATACAGGATCACTCTGGATCTCGGCCCCGAGCAGAGGCTTCAGTTGAAGTTCAAAGCCACCTTCACGTTATCCAGCTTGAGGCAATACGTGATGATGGCGTCTCAGGCTAAATGGAAGAAACCGAGATGGTACAGAGGTTTAGTTGTAGTACATATATATCTCGATGAGCTTTGCGTCCCCCGCATCGGTGCCCTTCAGGCCGAGGTCAGGTTGTGAATGTGTGATGACCCAGTTAAGCCTCTGGAGCTTGGCCCACGTGTGGCACACAGGCATCTGCATTCTACAAGATATCTACTACATAGACGGCGGAACGGACCGTATGGTATGAGTATTCCCAGTTCACCGTACATGAAGACGTGTAATTCGATCTGACCCGGTATAGAGCCCGGCAGATGGTGACGGGCGCCCTGCGGGGAGCACGCATGAAGCCGATAAACCCGGCAGTTAACTTGATGGCCCAACTTCGATGCGTGGTCTTTGTATGTACCCTTGATAGAAAAGCCTGAACCCCCCCCACGGGGATTCGATCATTCATATCAAGGCCATGGAGCTGTACATATTTGGGCGTGTTGCTACGTGCTATTCGTTGATGTCCGCCCACGAGAAGGGCAAGGGAAAAGGAAGAAGAAAGGCGAGGAAAAAAGGGAAACAATGAAGGAAATCATGAGGGAAAGACACCCTAATCACGATCGAGGCGAAGGCCCAGTGGAAGCACTCATCGAGGCATCCGCGTGCGGGCAATCCGACGCATTTTCCCTTCGGGACACGCCCATAAAAGTTATGTGGACAGACCGATGCCCCTGAGAGGCTATGAGAAGATAGATTAAGGATGCATTGTAGTGGTACATAGAGTCGACATACATATTGTTTACATGGCAGCTGCGATGGAACCACTACATCCGGCCGACTCTACAGGGCTTGAAGGAAAATAGTTAGACACCATGAAGTCTAGCCATGAAGTCTAACCTACATAGCACAAGCCCCTGCGCTTGGAGACGGACAGCATTCAGAGAAACTTCTTACCGGGTTGACTAGCATTTGAGGTTTAGGAGCGTTCAACGTGGCTATTGCTCTCGATAACTATCGGTGTACCAGTAGCAAAGTAGGTTGAAAAGATGATTGAGTCCATAGGAACTAATTACGATCGGCTCAACATTCAAAGAGAGGGATTATATCATGAGGCAATTGATTCAGAAAGAAAGAGGAGCACGCAATATATATATATATAAAGATTAGAATATGGATAAATCAGATATTATTTCTATCCGTCGGACTAGTCATCCTTGCGGTGGCATCGACATTATTGAGAAGGAGCACCAAGAGAAGACGGGGCCCAACGAAGGTCTTCTTAGTTACCCGGACCGTCATTATTGTAGTCGCTGTGGGATGAGAAAACTGTCAGTTTCAAGCTGGTACCATTAGACATTCTATAGCAGAGCTCAAACTCACTAGTCCCAACTGCTGATGATAACAGTCGAATCTCCTTCTTTCCCGCCGAGTTGTTTAAATAACTGGAGAAGAGTGGAAGCATTGGTGAGACTTGGTATCGATGATCATGCATTACTTGTTTACTTGGCCACTCACAACATTGGTTACCCAGACGGTCGCACACCCGTCATCCACGGAGATAGTAGAGCCTTTCTCAGCAAATGCGCAGCCATCTAGGACTGGCGCATAAACTGAGCCTCCCTTTGCTGGATTCAACCAGCTGGCAACAAAATTCAAGTGAGTCACAACGAATTCAAATGCCTGTTAGGGAGATTACTTACAGCTTTCTGAAGCAGTTTGCGGGGTGCTCGCTATGGGAACACGAAACACATCAGTCATGGTTTCTCGGCTAGAATCACTACATCTCTGAGAAGCTACTCACGAGTTTACCCAACCTGCATAGTACTTATCGCTTGAGAAGGCGGGGGACTGTTGTTCTCCTGTCCAGAGACAAACACCAGCCGTTACGTTGGTGTCGTAACCATAATTGGGGTCACAGACCTGGGGGACGGGGATGGCGTTGAATTAGTCTTGCTTTCCTTGTGTACGTGTATGGAACCGAGTACTCACTGAGTGTGGTCCACCGTCAATCTCAATACCCTAAACAATTCGCCGCCAAAGGACAGGTCAGTTAGTTTCTGAAAGACGTTGATCTCGGAGATTCAAATCATAACCTACTGTCTTGTGGGGGGGTGTGTTGCGGCGTTGAAGACTTCCAGTTGAAAGACCTTCAGGTTTTGAGTCTGGTTTTTTAGGTCCAGTGGTCATCTGTGATATTTACAACGATAAATTTTCTATCAACTTCATATGTAGGAATCACATCGCACATTGCTGCGCAAGGATGACTCACCAACTTGGCGACGACTGGTGGCTTTGAGTTGGGTGGCTTGTCTCCCTTGGCTCTCCATTGGGAGCATTGTGAGCGCATGCCCTTGGGGTCCTTGAAGCTGTGGTCCTTGGGAATATGGGGGACGTTGGGATCCTTGGGGTCCTTGGTCTTCTTGGTCTTGGCGTCGACGGTATGAATAGCAAGGAAGGCTAATATTAAGGTAGTGAAGAACTTGGCAGAAAACATAATGATGGAAGATTATCAGGGATCTAAAGAGGGTGGTTTCTTTATTACGGTTATGAGAGCTGGTAAGTTGGATGGGGATCATCAAGCTCTCACCTTCGTCCCTTTTTATAACCTGATGGTGAGGTGGGACTGCTCTCAATCGCGCTCGCTGAGGTTCAGGTTTTCCCGGATACAGGAAGCTCGCCGTACCTGGTTCATGAGAAGCACTTGAGAAACTTCGGCGCCGCCTACAAGACTTGTTCTCCTTGTTTGTATCTCATGTGATTGTGGCGTAGAAGATGTTTCTATTTATCCATGTGGATTCCACCTCTTAGGTCAAGGTCAGGTTGCTGTAGAATGCTCTTGCACCTGGAAGCGTTTCTAGCCTCGAGTTGGACCGTAGTATGGATCAGCCGCGCGAAGAAGAATGGGTGTTGCCCAAGGAAGTTGCTGTTCTGGCTCTACCGGGCTGATCGAGCAGCAGTGCCCTTGGCGCCGCCCATGCCTATTAGCCGGCGCTCTTTGTCAATTCTGTTAGAGGCTGCTTCTTGTCGCCGCCTTGGTTCTCGACCGGTTAGAACACGCTTGAATTTGCGCCTGAGGCTAAGCACAGCACTGAGGGACATAGGTACGCGCGGAAGGGGAAGGGGAAACACAGGCTACACCATTCACCAGACAGCACTTACACTCATCAATAACAAAATGATTTACGCACCTCTCCAGTGATAGAAGCATCGATATCCCAACAGTACAATTAGGGTTCTCAAAGTTTGTGAATTGAATCCATTAACATTATAAATGAAGGTATCAAGGTGAGACCAATTGAGTGGCTTGCATCTAGCAACATGATGACTGAAGCAGAGCAAAGTCAAGAGTAAGATTTAAAAAAAAGAAGGCTCAGTTTTCTTACTTTCTCCAAGCCGCAAGGTTCGTAGATTCCTTTGTCCTTTTATCTTCTTTCTCTATCAGATTGGTGCTTTGTGTGTCGCGTGGATTCTGTGTCAATATTCAATTATTATGTTATGTATGTATGTATGTAGCATGTATATTATGTCACGTATCTATCACGTATCTATGAGGCATTTCTTCTGATTCTCAGTTTATCTTGGTCTATCTCAGATTATCAGGTACATACATTCTTTTCTCTGTCTAGCTTCTGTCACGTCATCAGCTGACACATGCTACATCTGCGCCTTTCATACCTACCCATCTCCGTTTTTCAAATGTACAGGTAATTCGGCATCTTTTCTTTCCTTATTTCTTCTTAGCTTCTATACTTCTTCCTTACTCGTGTCTTATACACATTTCCTCATTTCCTCTTTCCTCATTGGTTTCTGTATCATTACAGGTTCTCACATCTGGATTCTGGGTTCTGGATTCTGCCTCTGGATACCACTTTGCATTGATCGAGTCACCCAATGGCCCTCCTAAGTCCAAAGCAAGCAAGTAAGTCTCCATTTTATACTTCTCGCAAGCCTGTATTTTGAACCTAAACCTAAACAATATCTGTGTTTATCACCACCGCAGCAATCAGGGTTTGTCCTATCGGACAAAGTACACAATACTTGATTGCCCGGTTGCTTACCCCTCATCTCGAACACGTCCCGCTTGGATCAACTTCTGACTGCCACCACTCACGCCTCAACATCACCATGGCCGCCAGCCCAGGATCCGGCTCTACAGCTCAACGTAAGATCAGCCATCCCATGTTCACGGTTGGCCCTTGGGAAATCCATCAATTGGTGAGCCTCCCTTTTTTTTAACTAACTACGTAATCTCATTTTGTGTTGATAATTCATACTTGATTTCTTTGTAGGGTGCCAACTCGCTCAGGGACAACCAGATGTATGGCAGCTTCACGTACATCAGCTCAATTGTTGTCAACCTCCCCATCAAAGGCAAAGCAAACATAGATGTGGACATTGTGGGATACGGCTCACGAACCACCGCGCTCCACGACGGCAATGTATATTTGCTTTTCGGCCGGTTGGTCCAGAGCGCACGTGGCTCTCATCACCTCTTCTCCGAGCAGCAGCTCAACCTCTCCCTTGGCTCAAGTTCTGTCTATGGCGCCACCGATACCCGGCAATCTCTTCTGATCGGGAAGGTCGCTGTCTTTGGTTACGGCGTTGTTGTCAAAAGCGAAGAGATTATTACTCCTGGACAGACCGATGCGACTTTGAAGAGCCTTCGAGTAATTCTTCGTCATACTGACTACCACAATGTCGTAAGTCGCCTATCTCCGGGATTTTGTCTGATGTATTTTTCTGACGTTGTTGCTACCTCAGCTCAAGAAATCAGTGACTTTCTCGACTATCTATTACGTCCCGGGGAACACGCTCTTGCGGGGGACCTTCGGTGGTTTTTACAGGGGCCGCGAGGTTGTCTTGGGCGGATTCATCACGAATTTTGCCGAGTCGGAGTCGGCTTGGGAAGTACAGGTGAGCCCTTTTACCTCTTTGGCCACCTCTTGATAGCTAACACTCCCATTTCCAGGTATTGTTGGTCTTGCTCTTGCAGGGTGGCCGCTCCACCTCACAGGCACCCAGTCCAACTGTTGGCAATTTGGCTCTGACAAAGTTACCCAAAAATTTGTAAGCCATCCACTTCATTTTAAGCGAAATCACGTTTGCTCACCTTCCAAAACCTTCAGCAAGCAATTTGGTTCCACGGTCCCATCTCCCTCACCTAGCGACTCAATGGACGCCGGGCCGCTGAGCACGCCACTTTGCCAGACAAGGGTCAGCTCCGGCACCCCCGGGACCGTTGTCCCACCGGCCAATGCCTCCATCGGTAACTTCTCGCCACACGAGGGAACGAACGAGGAGGGCCAAATCTCGGAAGATGACAACCCCTACAGCTTTGCAACTACTTCATCCAAGTCGTCCACGAAGGCAACAACTTCAGCGAAGCGACTGGCGGCTGATCTGGCTCTTGCCAAGGGTATAGGTGCAGTGTCAACCCTGTCTGATGCTCAGAAGAGACTGAGGAGCAAGACCTGATCGGCCCACCACCTCCCAATTTCACTTGCCCCCACTACCATTTGTTTTGTCCATCCTATGTCCCGCTGTTTCTCACTACTGACATGCAATGTAACTTCTTTGCAAAGAACGTTGCTGTGAAACGTAAATGGACCCCAAGTTGAAAAGATCGTGTTCTGGATCGGAACTTGGTGCGATGATATCTATGAGCGCCATGCTTGATGGCGAACCCAGTGAGACGGTGGGCAGCTGCCCCTTGAACCATGTGGATGGCGCACTGTACAGATTTGGTGGCGCTTGGCGTATGTCTGTTGAGTTCAGTGTACGTCTGTTGAGTTTAGTGTACGTGTGTTGAGTTCTCCCAAGATATTGGCTGCGAAGAAATACGCCTCTATTCTTTAATGGTGTGAGACTATATCGGCTGTACGGAGTGAGTCAGTACACCTCTAAACCAACCCAACTCGAGTGTCTGCCTCCCAAGCCAATATCGGCTAATGAGAACCGTTTATTAACATCAACATGCCCCGATCTTCGGACTCACGGATTTGGTCTCATTTGAATACTTTATTAGCGCGACGACGTCGTAATACTGGGGCCAGGTCTTTTCAGAATCAATCTCCACCACCCGCTAGGCACTCTCTGAGTCAATCTCCACCCCCTGCCCGGCAAGAATCTCCCCCCCTGCTACGCAAGCTCAACAAAATCGACGTCCAGCCAGACGCCCCCATCGTATATCATTATCTTCTTTCTTGCCACCAGATAGGATTGCTTCGGCGGCTGCCGAATTTAACGTTGAGTCAGAGCTCTATAGAAGATTTGGGAGCGAGTTCCTCCATGACGTTGGGCAAATGAATGATAACTGCTCAAGCTGTGGAGCCTTGCATTGGAGAGGCGAGCGGACACAAAACAATTTGAATTCTCTATCTGCTTCCTTTTCAATGTGTTGTAAGAAGGGCAACGTGGTCCCTCCTGTAAGATATGACGAGATCAACTACCCGCCGTTTTTAATTCGACTATTCATTGGAACTGATGAACGTGAGTGTGCTTTCAATTTTCTATTTCTGTTTGTTCCAGTGAGCAATTCTCATGCTTTTTCATGTTTTCTATGTTTTCTGATGGATAATAATGCTCCTCTGAGGCAGATTCAATGGCATTTCAAAGACAACTCCGAGCGTACAACGACTGTTTATCATTTGCTTCGTGTGGGGCGACCGTTGACTGTTCCGTTCAAGGCCATCAGGGCATTTTCTCCTTCAGAGTCTCAGGCGCTCTCTACCACGACATGGGCTCAGTCTTTCCTGACGACATCTCACACTCAGCATTTGCTCAAATCTATGTAACTGGCGGCAACGATCCTCAAGAGGCATCACATCGAGCAAATCAGGCCCGTGCCCCGCTGGACGAAATGGTTCTCTTTCATATTCAATCATACCTCTCAAGTCACAATTCTTATGCTAGATTTTTCCGAATGGTCGGCCAGGATGCTAGCCAAAATTCTAATGTTCAGTACGCACTTCGTAATTTTGTTCGCCCAAGTCTTGATCAGAATGTCTACAACACGCCCCGGACCAATGAAGTCGGTATGATCATTCACAACGACAATCCTGACGCGATTAGCCCGAGAGACATCGTCCTGAGGCGAAATAGTGGTGGGCTCCTGCACATCACCGATGATTTCAGTGGCTACTTGCCCCTCCGCTATCCCATGTTCTTCCCTAATGGCGAACAGGGTTGGATACATGGCTGGCCTAGCGGGACAGAAAGAGGTACGCTAACCTGAACTATTGGAGGTGTCAAAGGTCAATTCGATGCTCATTTCTTATGGTTTCTTCCTGCAGCTGCAACTATCTCCCAGTGCGAGTGGTATGCGGCAATGATTTTTGATCGTCATGAAAGGTTCTTGGCGATACTTAATGGCAAATCTCTATTTCAAGAATTCCTCACGGATGTTTACCTCTGCGTGGAACGATCTCGGTTGGACTTCTTCTGATTCAATCAAGCGCAAATCAAAGCCAACATCTACCACAGAATTGAGGAGTCCTTGATGGATGGAGCTGATCCGCAAGGTAGGCGGATTGTTTTGCCGTCATCATTTTCCGGTTCACCGAGGAACATGCGGCAATTGTATCAAGATTTGATGGTGTCTGTCCGCGAGTTTGGCAAGCCATCTCTTTTCATCACGATGACAGCAAACCCACGGTGGCCGGAGGTCCTTGACGGTTTGAAGCCCCATCAGTGTCCCTCGGACCGACTGGATTTGGTCACGCGGGTATTCCAAATGAAGCTGACAGCGTTAATTCATGACATTGTCAAGTACAAACAACTAGGCGAAGTTTTGTCGTTTGTCTACACCATCGAATTCCAAAAACAAGGGCTGCCCCACGCACACATCATTGTAATCCTACATCCCTCTTCCATACCTCAAACCCCAGACGCCATCGATGCCTTAGTTACAGCCGAGATTCCACATCCAGTCAACAAGCCAGAGCTATATCA
>LUKR01000116.1:6923-28277 GCA_019395275.1 Puccinia brachypodii | reverse complement strand
ACAAATTTTGCCATGGGTTATAAGGGGATATGGGTTAATTAGTCATGGTTTAATAGGGACTTGACTGTACAGGCCTGGCACGAGTACCACTCGGCACAGTACCCGAAATAATCGAAAGCAAAGGTCAACACCCTTCTGAAATCGTCAGCGAAAGTAGACGCACAGGTTCCACCAAAACCCAAGAAAGCGGGGGTACATTTGAAGCACCCCCTGGTCCTAGTGGATGCACTATCAGGCAGGGGCGAGAAGGAAGAAACAATAAAGGATCTAGTGGCCACCGCGTTCTGGGGAATGGCACGCATGGCGGAACTCACTTACCAGAATGAATCTGGCCCCATCCCCAGAGCTTTGTCGCTCCTCACCTCCGACGTCTCACCAGTTTGCCCCGACCAACGAGGAGTGATGATTCTTACCCTACGCAACACCAAGACCTGCGCCCCAGGGAAAACGCAGGAGATCCAACTGAGGAAGCTTGGAATGAAACTGTGCCCGGTAGAGGCAGTCGGAAGGCGACTGGCGAACGCAAAAGGGGCGGACACCTCCCTTTTCGGCTTCCAGGCCGACGGGAAAAGACTACACCTGACGAGGAATGCCGTGATCACCACAATCAAGAAGGTCTGGGCCGACAACAACCTCGAACGCCTATCAGGTCACTCATTCCGAGTGGCAGGGGCATCACTCCGCTACGCAATGGGGGTGCCAGTGGAGGAAATCTGCAATTTGGGTAGATGGACCTCACACTGTTACAAATTGTACCTTAGACCTTACTCACCAGAAGGGGTATCAGAAACAAAGACCCTTCTAAGACGGCTGGCAAACAGCAGCTGATAAACTAACCAATAAAAAGAAGAAGAAAAAAGGGGGGATCTTGTCAAACAGGGAGATAAACGCTTCGGGCGGAGTAGGGGGGTTCGCCGCAAGGGCTCAGGCTCCTCCAAAGCCAGAGTGGATGGGGCTAGCACCGATCCACCCCTCCTAGATCGTTTCCTCTCCTTGTCACTCTGCTCGGGAGTGTTCCCCTTGTCCTCCCGCAGTCGTTAAACGACACGAGAGAAAGAGAGGAACATTTCCCCCGACCCTCACGCTCCACACCATGTCATGTGTCAGAAGACATGAAGAGAGCGAACAGGGGTTACACCCGCTGGGCCCATGTTCAGGGAGCGGTCCCCGAGAGAACGGGTACGCTCCTCCTCCCTGTCCCTCCCAGGCGGTAGAGAGAATGGATTCCGTCTGATAGCAATGAAACCGAGATTGGAGACCGAGACCCGAGTGTGTCGACGAGCTAGCCAGAGGAACTGTGTCGTCCAGATTCCATTCGCTACGGCGTCTTATACATCGACTGACTCCGTGGGTGTTACTTGGGAGCGGGGCTCGTCGGGAGAGCTAGAAGGTCTTCGGCGGCGCGTGGGCTCGTGGAAGCACACCTGACCGCGTGGTGCTCAAGGATGTTCACTTTGACGCGCTTCACAGCCGCTCTGGAGCTCGCACCGCTGAGAACTCACGCCCTCAAAGCGGGAGCACGTCTATTTGAAAGCTGATTTGAAATGTCGGGATACCAAGTCATGGACCTGTCGGAATGATTGCTGGAAACTCTGGGTAAAGGAATTCTGACATGCTGGAAACTCTGGGCAAAGGGATTCTGACAGCTATGATGAATGAGGTACTTTTGCGAGCAAGAAATAGCCAGATGAAGTTATTATGCGCTATTTTTGCCAACAAGCAAGTAGTACCTTGTTTTGCTATATAAGCGCTAGCTTGATCCCGCTTGAATGCCATCACCCTCAAACATCACCTTGCCTTTCCTCCCAACGCCTCGGCACATCTCAATCGTTGCAGTCCCCACCTCCGTACACACACCCTACTCGCTCCTTGCCAGCATGTACTCTCAACTTTCAAAGCCCGCATATGGCCTCGGTGTAATGCTGCTGACCCTCGCCTGTGTTGCAATGGGCCCGGGTGTCGGAGCTCATGGCAACGACGAATGTTCGTCTGCCTCAGCCCACCTTGTTGGCAAGTATGGAATTGGCGGAACGGTGTATTTCCGGCGGACCTCGGGAGGCGTGATGGTCAATGCGGTTGTCAGCGGCTTGACACGTCAAGAAAACCACCCATTCCATAGTAAGCACCCATTTGAATCCGACTTTTCTTTTCTCGGGTATTCACCCTTATCTTGTTTGACCCCATTTAGTTCACGCCAACGCCGCCGTGAACAACAACTGTGACTCGGCCGGGGGGCACTTTAATCCAACTGGGGCACCTTTCCCCTGTCCCGGCGGCGGATCCAATCAAGCGTCGTGTGAAGAAGGAGTGAGTCAAGGAAACCTGAAGGAGGGCTCAGGGTCTAACAAGGATTGACTTTTCCACCCTATTTAAACTTCAGGACTTGTCGGGAAAGGGAGGACCTTTGAGGGCCAGTGGAGATGGTTCGACTACGACCGTTCAATATGGTGACAGTACCATTAACATGCAAGCGATCCTTGGCAGAGGAGTCGTAGTTCATGATTCCCAAGGACAGAGAATTGCTTGTGGTAAGAGAATTTCATCACTTTGACATCTGGTTCCATATGTCTGACCTTGCTTTGTTTCCAGGTAACATTGTTTGTTACTGAGCCCTGCCATCCCGGCTCTCACCACTACCCTTGAGGACATTAATTTCACTTCCGACCTGCTCATCTTAGCAAGCATACTATTTTCAAATCTGTTTTCAATTCATACCCTAATAATTATGTTCATTGCACCTTCATTGTCTCCTTGAGCCCTTGTGATCAGCTAATATCCCCATGGTGTCTAAGACTTGAAAATGTGCAGCTTCATTCCCCAAATCCCACATGTAACCCTTATCCGATCGCCAACCTTTCACTTGGCGAGGGCCTTGAGTCGTCAGGGGAGAGACTGGCAAGTGACCGGAATAGTTTCAAGGAAACATCTCATACCTGTCCTTCTCGAGCACGAACTCCATGGCCATCAGTACCACTATGCGCCAAATGCGGTGAAGTGTGGGGTCGGCCATCTGGACAAAGAGAGTCTCCAAGCGCATCCCGCTCAGTCGAGGACCGGAGGGTTTGGATGACTCGATAGTGACGGAAGTGCTGATTCGATAACTAAATCAGTCCGTCTACCAGAGTCCTTGAACAGTTGGTGGGTCAACCAAAATTGCAACCGAGGGCTCAAACCGAGTGAAACAGCGCTCCCACAAAAGTAACCCCGAACTCGATTGAACACTCGTGATGTGCGCCATTTGTGCGAAAAAAGGAATCTTTGCAGCTATATCAACTAGATGCCAAGATCCCTCAGCAGGGACACAGTTCCATCACACCTTTCACCCCGAAGCACATATCCAGAAAATTTTCCGCACCTCATTAAGTTTCTTGTCAATACACAGTATTTTTCTAGTGAATATTTTCTTACAGCCCCATAATTCCCATCTGTCGGCTTTGTTTTAGGTCAAGAGCTTTTAGCATCAGTATAGGTCACCATCGACCGACTTATACCTACTCTGTACACAAGGATCCTGCCGCACACAGACAGTATGAACGCACAACTTTTAAACCCGATTAACAGCTTGGGTCTGTTATTTTTCATTTTCACCATTGTTCCTGCCATCGTCCATGCAGGACCGATGCCTGAGCCTATTCCTCAAGCAGCTACTACCTGCAAGGAGGCTACAGCTACCCTTCGAGGAATAAGTGGTATCACCGGGAGCGCGAATTTCAAGCAGACCTCGGCAGGCGTCGGAGTCACAGTTACAGTAAATGGCTTGCAAGCTCGGGAGAATGACCCCTTTCATAGTAAGTATTTATTTGCTTGAAATATAACCATTGAAGACCACCTTATCAAGGTCCTCTTCTTCTTCTCAATTCAAGTCCATACGGGACAAGTTCCGAGCAATGGCGATTGCTCTAAAACAGGCGATCACTTTAAACCATTCGCAGCCCCTATGCCCTGTCCCAACGGAGGATCGGATCAATCCAAATGTCAAGTCGGCGTAAGTCAGAGCCCAAGCAATCATGAATTTGAAAGTATGATGGACATTTACTAATTTCTGATCTGATTGAAACCTGATCAGGATTTGTCCGGTAAAGGAGGACTCTTGAAGGCCGAGGGGGGTGGTAAGCCTGCTACAGTGATCTACATGGACAAAATAATAAGGCTACCAACAATCGTTGGTCTAAGTGTTGTTGTTCATGACGCTCAGTTGGTTAGGATTGCTTGTGGTGAGCACAGGCTGAACGCTTTCCTTGTCCAATTGATTGTCTAACCATGTTGTTTCTCCTTCTTTCCAGGAAATATTGTTTGTAAGGCAAAATAGGGGTGGTAAATGTGATATTGGTTCTCTTTCCAGAAATCATCCAGTTTCCTATCATGTTTCAAATAAAGAATTATCACCCTGTACCAACCTGGTGTTCTCAAATCTTATCTCAAATCATCCCTGACCTACACTTGTTGTAATTATTCTTTTATACACTTGTTATTATCCTTGTAATTTTGAAATTGACAGTCTCTGGTAGGTCCACCATGGCACCAATGACCATTCCAACCAGTAAATATCAATGTGAACTTGATAATCTTTAGTTCAGTCTTAAACATCCAAAGATATAATTTATGGATGATTTTCTATTGGAGACAAACACAATGCTCTGATCAAACTCATTGAAAGCTGACTTTGAAGAATGAACATGTTGTCCAAAAATTTAGAAAGATATAGCTGGAGAAACAATAATAATAAGTGAGGAGCTGTGAACAAGATTCAAGTTGCATCCTGATCAGTCAACAGGGCAGCTTCAGTGGAAATGCAACAGTGTTCCCCTGATCTACCCCACAAAGCCTTGGTAATAAGAGCTCATAGAAACTTTTTTCCCTCCCCTCTCCAGTGTTGTTTTCATAGGGATTATGAGCTCTTCAAGAGGTCATGTAAGCCTCCTTGCTTTCCTACAAGAATGATAATTTTCAAAGGCAGGTGTTGGGAAAAACGGTATATTTGATCAATTTCCTCTGGGGGAAATTCATGAATGTATGTAGTGTTCTACCAGGCAACATGCTTCCTAGCTTGGTCACATATTTACTTGCCTCTGACCAACTGATGTGGCTGAGTTCACGGTAAACAGATCAGTAGTTGAAGCATTTTACAGAAATGGCTGTCCTATTAATGTGTTGGAACTTGGCGGTGTTTGTGTCCCCAAAAGCCCGGCGATGGGGCTGATCCGGTGATGTCATCGACCGGTTCCCCACTGAAACCTTATCGATCGATCATGACGTATGTACCGGATCTGGCCTGGATCCGGCTGAGTCAGCTGATCTCTGATTGGCCGTGCCGGAAACCTTAATATCTGAGTTGAGCTTGGGTCGATTGGCAATTTCTGCGTCTTCTCGCCAAGTTTGCCTTCCTCTCCATCCGTGGTTCTTGGCTCCCTTGTCTAGGATTGAAGAGCTAACCATCACCTGGCTTTCGACAACTCACCCCCACAAGTATCTTACTTGTTTTCCACAGGGAACATGGCCTCGTGGGCCTTCGTAACCCTGTTGACCTCGTAAGCTCATCGGAGTCATGAGTTCCACTGTAAGAAGCTAGATGCTGACTGCAATCTGTATTTGCTTTTGCTCACCACAGTGACTCTTATCTTCCCGGGGCGTTGGTCACCGCGAGCTCGATCAAAGAGTCTGAAAAGGAGTCAACCCGCAAGTATGATTTGGTTTGCTTGGTAACTTTGGATTCCGTCAGCGTCCAATCCATCAAAGCCTTAAGGCATATTTACGACTTGGTCATCAGCGTCGAAGAAATCCGATCGGGACACGCTGAGCATGAACTCAAACTTTTGGGTATGTGATTTCATGGAAATGGTTGATCCACGATCGACCTTTTGCTGCCATCGCGAATTCAGCTATCTTTGGTACTGATGCACCTCCCTGGTTGCGCTCCCCTAGGGCGGCAAGACTTGTATTCCACAATCACGAAAATTCACATTTGGAGACTCATCCAATACGAAAAAGTGATTTATATTGACTCAGACACGCTCTTACTGAGACCTATCTCGCATCTCTTCGAGCTCGATTCCCCCTTCTCAGCTTGCGCCGACATCGGTTGGCCAGATTGCTTCAATTCTGGTTTGATGGTCATTAGACCTAGTAACGAAACTTTTGAGAAGATTTTTCAGCGATTCCTGTCCCACGGGAGTTGGGATGGCGGCGATCAAGGCCTTCTTAATGATTACTTTGCCCAATCATCTGATGAGCCGTCTGTCACTGCACCAGGAGACAAACCACAAAGTTGGAACCGCCTGAGTTTTGTGTACAATGTCACTCCTTCGGCTTATTATACGTGAGCTCCCAAATTTCACTCATGCGTCAGACTTTGAATGGAAGCTGACCAAAGTTTTATCTTCAGTTACGCGCCAGCATATAAACGCTATGGAGATCGGATATCCATGATACACTTCATCGGCAGTGATAAGCCTTGGCATCTGATCAATCGGAGGAGGTACAGAAATGCATACGCGCCAAATCAGCAGTCTAATTCCCTCAACGCAATTGACTATGACAGCCTGGTCGATCGTTGGCTGGATGCTTACGAGAAAGTCGTTGGGTCGATCGAACCCATGGAATGGACGTTTCTCCAGCCCGAGTTCAATGTTCCCAAGTACGCCTCAGAGTGGGATTCTACCCACCCGAGCGTCTACAAACCCCCTAGTCTCGACGAATTAAAAGAGACATTCAGCCGTAGGCAAGCTGCTATCGGCTCACAATCCCACAACCTAAACACTTCCAACCAAGAGGGTGGCTACATGAGCTTGCCCTTTCTCGATCTGTCTCGGACAGCCCGAGATTATATTCTGAACAAGCAAGCCAAGAGAGCCGCATCCTTGAATTCTGAACAAGACTTGAAATCGGGACACTCGGAGATGAATCAGCCGCCGGAGGGGGATCATCATCAAGAGTCTCATCAGGCTTGGGACCCTTCGCGATCTGCCCCGCCGCCTAGTGGAGGGTATCAGATGAACCAGCCAATGACCAAGCATTACGACGCCGTTTGGGACAAACCGTTTAGCGAACAATCCCGTAGCTTTTTCCAGCCACCTCCTATTACTCATTCGATTCCTCAGGTGACCCATCAGGACTACAGCCAGTTCTCGAGTGCACCCGAACCCAACGCGGTTAAAGCTGTATTTCCGTGGGAGAAGGATGCTCGACACCATGCCGGCCGAGTCTTTCCGCATGAAGAAAATCGTACCTCCCACCATCACGATCACAGTCCCCCCGGAGCTAGTGCGAGTAAGAACAATCAAGCCAGCTTGAGTCAGATTTATCGGAACGCATGGGACGACGACCCGATGATTGGACGTTGGGCCAAAGCCAGAAGCATTTCAGGTTCGAACAGGAACCCGAACCCCGGATCAACGAGATCTAAAGAGACGAGGGCGGCTTTGGTTCAAACACCTCGTCTAGAGATGAAAGGCTTCGGGTTTGATCGACCAGAAACGGGAGGGAGGAGAGGGAGTAGGGGAGCGGAAGATGTGGGTGGAGTTCCCACTTTTGATAATGATTCTCATCAACATCATCGTCCATCAAGATCAATAACGTTTTCGTCATCATCATACCGACCGGAAAGGGATTCTGAGGGTAGTAGCCAAGATGCAGATGAAGAGGATGTTGGAGAAGATGAAGATCAGGGTAGTGATGTTCGAGCCTTAACGGATGAAGCGGATAGCGAGTCGACGATAACAATCCCCACTGAACTCCTCAAGTCTTCGGATCCTGTCCCAGCCCCTAACATATGCGCGACCTCGAAGAGCCCAGGAATCAATAAGGCTAGTGGTTCACTTGCTCCGACCTCCCGACTTCCCACCAATCGCTCTATGATCATCGGCGTTCCAGTTCAAATGTTGAGAACTTCCTCCTCTTCCAGTAATACTAGTGCACGTAGTTGGGAAAGTGATAATCAAAATAATCTTGCAAGGAGAACAACTAGACTCGTGGGTTGAGATTGCATTGAGTGCGCCCGGGTGTAGATGGTCTCCTCCAGTGCGGTATTTAACCATCGTGAATGTCATACATTTCCCTCTCGTTGAAGGTCCAATTCTTTCCAATTTTTATTTTCCTCTCCAAAGACGAATGATTAACGATCCTCTGTAACAACATAATGAGGGGTTTCACACTATCAAAGATTAAAAGTCTTTTCCTATATTTCATGGGTAGTTGTTACCTTGTCTCTATTGACAAGTGCTTTCGCAAATAGAAAATGAGATTATATTTGCTTCTGTCCGAATCTCTCATGACATGAATGAACTTTTGAGTTTACGAGTGTGAAGTGGCATCGCACTGTCTTGACTCAACCCTCCTGAAATTGTAAGGCAGACGCTGCCTCGCAGAGTTCCTCCGCGGCTTTTGTTAAGTTAGGCAATGATTGATCGCATCACTTCACCGTGGAACTTTTGGGAATTTGAATGCTCGTACCGAAGTTCCGGGCGGTGGTTCATGCAGCTTGGGGGAAGGTGCCAAGCATAGCTTCGTTGCGTTTTTTTACATCAACGAATTGAATAGCCCGGTTCACGTAGATGCTTCTTCACAAATAAAATTTGTGCGACGAGCAAAGCTTAACGACATCTCGTTAAAATTTTGGCGGAGTCCCACGCACAATTTAAGCAAAACAGTTTAAGCGACGAGCAGTGCGACTTTTCACACATGTCATAAAAACACCCTACGTGAACCGGGCTAATGAATGTCGGACTGCAGCGCCCTCCCCCCTCCCCCCGCATATGGGCCTGACTACTATGACACTCCGAAGAGCAACTTCTCCATGAGGCTGGATGAACGTGATGGCGTTCAGAGGGCAACCGTATCTAAGGAGAAAGCTCAAAGCTGGTACATTTCCGGCAGGAGAAGTCGGTTCCTCTCGGCGCCACACGGCACTTGTAGCCTCCAATTGACCAATCTCCTAGCAACTTGCGGCCTGCAACCGCGCCGAGAAAATATGTTACGCGGCGGACATGCTCCCGAATCAGACTTTGGAGGAGCATGGTCATAACCCGGCGTGATAATGCAACCTTCTCACCCACGGCGCCACTCGCGACGAGTATTCCAACTCCAGATCGCGAAAAGAATATAAGGGCGAGTAGTTTGTCCCTCCCTACAAAGTTCATCACTACCACCCCTCACCTCAACGAATTTACAGCGTAAATTACTTAGTGCTCTTCACTTTTCAACATAATACCACATTTCCTTCGAAAATGATTCCAACGATGTCGACGAAGACGTGGCTTCTTACTGTTATTGTTTTCGCAATCACTCTTGCCAATCATACTCTAGCCCAAGACGCTAGCCCACCAAAGAAGGCCACGAGCCCCGCTGCGGCCCAAGTTAAGATGGAGAACGGACCGCTCAAGGCTAGCATCGAATTTTATAATATTCCGAAGGAAGGTCGCTCGCCAAATTTAGCCCGATTTACTAGACAATTGACTATGGTACTCGTGCACTATACTGGCTTTCTGTCAGGCGAAGAATATAAATACTTCAGTGAGTCTCATAAGAAAATTATCATGTCCTCCTCGAGGTCAAGGAACATGTGAAGAAGGCTTGAAACCCACCCAAAGTTCACCCAAGCCCAAAATAACCCCCTTCTTTGACTTTTTCTTCAGTTCATGAGAAATCAGTCACTAATGGCGATTGTACCAACGCGGGAGAGCTTTGGAACCCGAAAAACTGGAACATCAAAGGTCCGAGCTACAAGTGTGATCCCCACCTCCCGTCTCGATGTGCAGCCGGAGTAAGCCATAAACCTTTCACACATTGGGTCATGAATATCAACACATTTTCGTTGTCGCCATTTTAACTTTTTTTGATTGATCCAAACCCTGATGAAATTTATGTTTGACACATGCAGGATTTATCAGGACAACATGGTGTACTGAGAGGTAATGGAAAAGGAGAAACCTCGCTACCCAAGTACTACGATACAAGTCTTCCATTGACCTCTTCCCCGAACGGAATCCTTGGTAAAAGCGTCGTGGTTCTTGATCCAAAAGGCAAAGTTGCCCTATGTGGTTAGTACTGTTATTATTATCATGATGTACCCTGTTACACCCCCCCCCCCCCGCCGACTTTCCTTTCCTCAATGTCTTCTTCTTGACTGACGTGAATAATGAATAAAATTCCCTGATTTTTTTTTCTGATCGAAGGGAACATCGTCGAGCTTGCGGCGTCTTAATGAGCTGGGTGGAACGATCAAGTTCCCTCGAACCCGAAGTATACATGCGCAGCATTCAAGATCTTTTAAATCGTTTAAATGGAATGGCGAATGATACATACGATGGACTTTTTTTTCTGTTCTGGGAATCATTTCTTTGCAACCCTCTTTTTTATACTTTTTGGAAACATTTTTGCTTTATCTACGGGAGGTCCCGTTGTTTGTAACATTTCAGTTAACAAAAATTCATACCAACTGTGGATCAAGATCAATTTTTGTGTTTCACTTTTGTGTTAACCTAGAATGAGCACACAACAAGAAAAAACACTTTCACCTGATACCATACTCGAAGTTGCATGATCAATATACATCCGATTTCTCTTGAAAAAGAAGCCAATCCTCTTTCACCAGTACGCAGATGTTTCATCTTTCCACACAAATTTCGGACCCTTCATGTCATGGTTCAGGCCCCCGCTTCCTCCGTCACGCGATGCTTTTTCCGCCTAAGGAAAACATCCTGAAAACCTTATTCCCACCCGCCAAGCGTTTCCTAGTTCTACATCCTCTATGGAAATCATATATATTTATCAGCGTATTCCGCTACCTACCTTCCGCCCAACCCTGGTTGGATGAGAGCCAATACTTCTTGAACTGGCGAATTTTTTTATTTTCCTGGTCGTGATAGATGATCAAATAGCACCAGATCGATTTTCCGATTTGAACACATCAGAGGCAGGAGGAAGAGAAAACAGTACCAAGTCCCGCATTGTCATATTATTTCCTTAGAATGTAAAAGGTTTGAAGGTCAGTGCCTCAGCTCCTTTGCTCACAACTTTTTGATTTCGAGTTGATTATTTGAGTCAGCGGGTCGGTGAATGAAACACGTCTCATCAGACTTCAGGCATCTCTCCACGAGGATTGACTTTCACAATTGTTGTTTAGGTCCGTGAAGTGGCACTTTTTAGCAGACCCACATGACCGCGAGCTGATGGTTACTACATGCTGCTGTGTTCACGGCGTCATTCTAAACTCTCGCACATGATGAAAAAGGTGTAAGGCACATGAATTGATTTTGTGGCAGCTAATTCGGCACTGGAAATGAAGGGTTGGGAGCTTCTTCACGTTTCATCTATAGACTGATTGTTCCTTTGGCCCCATGACAGCTGCCATGTTGATGCTAGGAGTGGTTTGAAGAACAATGGACAGCGGAGAAGGCGGCACTGGAAGTGCGTCTTCCAACGATACGCTTGCTTGCTGGACAAATTAATAAAGATAGTAAAGAACGTATGATACAAAAAAGCCCAATAGAGTCGTGGCTCAATACTGATTGAATGAGGATCAGAGAGGGAAAAAGAGCAGATGAGCATACATGAAAAGAGAAGGACCCGGTGTCCTGTAATTGGAGAATTTCCCACTGCTCTTGAGTTTCCTCAGTTTAGATGGGTGGTGCGGGTGCGATCGCCTTGATATCTGAGGTGGCACTCAGTTTCAGGACTGCCCAGGTAAGAATCGAGCGAAGTCGTATGGCATAAAGCTCTCTGGAATGTGACTCATTAGGCCGAAGAAGCTCGGCTTGGCAGGAGTGTTATCCGACGGGGTGACCTTGTTGTCCAACGGGACAATCATGCCTGGAAAGAGCTAGGTGGATCAGTTTGGGGAAGCACTAGGTCAGGTAAGAAGAACAGTTTCACTAACCACATGCCAATCTCACTTTGTTGGGGCCATGGATCACAATGCTTCTGTACAAAATTCCATCGTCGGAATGGGTGAGCTTGAGAAGTGGGTCTTCGTAGCTCGTCTTGAAAGCACCATTGCGGCCCGAGAGGCTGCCATGCTTCCCAGCCAAGTCCTTTATTACGAAATTCAAAGGGGAAAATCATAAGTTGCAAAAATGGATACGAAAAAATCCGGACTGTTGCTGATCATCATGTGCAAAAAAATTGCTTACTCCGACTTCACATAGGTCGGGCTTAGCGGGGTCACATTGCCCTGCTACGGCGCTCGCCGGGTTGAAATGGGGTCCGGTTGCAGTGCAATTGGCGTCGGGGCCGACGGCGAATGAATGGACTGGGGAGTTTGGATAGCAAGAGGCTTAAACTTCATGTGATTCAAGTGTTGATAATTTTAGCTCATCAGCGACTTACTATGGTAAGGGTTGGCGAACCCGTCCTGGAGTCCGGTAATGTCGACTTTAACTTGACTGATATGCGTAGACGAATCAGAGCAGAATTCAAAGTTGGCATGGATGCCCGAGCCACTGAATGAGGCCGTGGCGATGGTGTCGCTCGAGGGGCGATTGCGCAAGCTGAGCCCTTGAGCGAAACCAAGTACCGACAGGCAGAGACCCAGCTGGGCCGAGAGTGAATAGCCAGATGAGAACATAGCTTGGCGTTTTTATAACCACAAGATGATGAAAAGTAAAGAGAGTGTGTTTGAATGACTTTGTTGAAGGCAAGGTTGAGGTACGAGTAACTAATGGAGGCTGAACCAGGAGTATATTTGGATCTTATATGTCTCCAGATTCTTTGGAGGTTTAGATGACCACTCACCGTGTTCTGCTGCCTGCACTCTAGGAGACACCGTGCTTGGGCACATTCACTACGGCTCGCGAAAAAGCCTCAGCGATCAACTGTCCGAGAGCCATTAACTCACACACATTGGACTCTGCCTCTGTGAGGAACCACCCAAACGGGGTCTTGGTCAAATGGCGAAAAAAAAGACGGCGGAGGTTAATGTGATTGTCGAGTATATCAAACCAACTCGATGTCACCATCAGAAAAACCCTCCTAGTCGGGGAGAGTGAATTCCTTCGCCACACTTTGATCAATCTTGGTATCCCATGCTTGGACTATCTCCATGAATGGAGTCCAGCTCCAGAGGAAATAAAACAGGTTTAGCTACTGCTCACACCCAGGGACGCAGGACGTCGCAGCTTGCCGCGCGTCTCCTCATCTAAGGGCGATGAAAGTCAGAACCTCCTGAACTCCCCAAGAGCAGCGCCGAATTACTCATCCCTCAATACTTTGCTACATATCAGGTTGTAGCCGAGAGATGTTGGCACTGACTGGGTGCCTCAGATGGTCACCAAATCACTCGTTTTCTAAAGAATGAATCATTGAGGGTGACCATGCGATGCACATTCTAAACAAGCTTATCTATGGCCAGTGCAACTAACTCCAGACTACCTAGCGACCGCTCAAAAGATGATGCCGAAGGGTGCGGAGCTTCATCAGTGGGATCCCGACCGAAAGGGAAACACATCTTAGTCTACCGGGAGCTTGCCGCTTGGGGATGAAAATTCATTTGATCACCACTTGAACTTAGAGATAGGTGAGGGTCCCGAGTAACGCTAACTTAACCAAGTCCCTCCCGAAGGAAGACCCCGCGAAGCGACCGGAGGCGGGAGGTGTGAAAACGACGCAGCGTGTCAACCATTACTTGCGCCACTTTTGCGAACGGGAAGCTCCCTTGTTCTCACTATATAACGGTAGGTTTTCTGCCTCAAAGGTCACGACTACAATCCAGCCCTGTATTACCACTCAAAACATTTTTTCGTGTTTCCAATCTACTCGGCATATCTCCTCCCTGTCTTCCTCACCAACTTCCGCCCCTTCTTAGGCAGCATGTATCCTCAAGTTTCAAAATCAATTAATGGTCTGATTCTACTGCTGTTGCTCGTCGCCTGTGTTCCGGCGTTTGTTCGCACACAAGGGAATCCGCCGACTAGACCTAACTGCCAGGAGGCTACAGCTAGTATAACTGGCAAGTTCGGTATCACTGGGACGGCGAACTTCAAGCAGGTCCCGGGTGGCGTCCAGGTCAGCATTCAAGTAAATGGCTTGAAACGCAAAGAAGACGACCAATTTCACAGTGAGCACTTGATTCCTTGCGGTAATGATCTCGAGGACCACTTATCAATTTCCGCCCTTTTTCAATCAAGTCCACGCCAAAGCAGTCACAAACAATGATTGTTCAACGACCGGGTCACACTATAATCCAAATGGAGCCTCTTTTCCTTGCCCGGGCGGTGGATCTAATCAAGCCGCATGTGAAAAAGGAGTAAGTTAAGGATGCCTCAGAGATGGATTCCAAATCCTGATTAATTACTGATTTGATAATCTGATGGAAAATTTAGGACCTATCGGGTAAAGGAGGACTCTTGAAAGCCAGGGGAGATGGTTCACCTACTACCGTTTCATATATGGATAAAATCATAAATGTCTCAGAGATCATCAACAAGGGGGTTGTTGTTCATGATGTAAAAAACATAAGACTTGCTTGCGGTGAGAGCCTCTTCCATACTCCCACATTCAGTTCAATTCTGCTGACCTTTTTTTTTGCTTTCCAGGCAACATTGTCTGTAAAGCTTAATAGGTTTTTTATTTTTCAATAATCATACCCACAATCCTGCCTTCATGCAAGAGTTCTTTGTTGGGATTAAAAATCTGGACTGCTCACAGGTTCTGCCAGAATATTATAACTCAAACAGATTTCAATTCACCTGCCCTAATTTCAGTCATCATTTTTAGTTTTGCTTGTACATCATAAACCTTAATTTTCACTTCAAATGGGAAATGTAAAAGTTATCTTTGAATATTACAAGAGATGAGGTCAACAAGATCAAGTCAAGGGGAAAAGAAGGAAACATGAGCAGCAAACACACCTTGGAGGTGTAGTAAGTGCAACAGATGATGAAACAAAACTGAATAAGAAAATCAGAGAAACTATTGTGTTTTTAGAAAAACTTGGACCTACTGCTGTTCTGCTTCAATTATGTTAAGCCATAGCACTACAAAAATTGATGGATTTCCTCTACCAGAAATTAATCAAATGAATTTGTTCTCCTTTTTTTTTTAGAAAAAATATCATTTGATTTATTTCCTCTGGAGGAAATCCATTGATGTTTCAAGTCTAGCTCAAATCTTGTTCTATGGTTTTTATCTTGACAGCTGTCAGATAAGACCAGAGGCTAAAGTCCACCTTAGAGCTACCATCATGCATTTGATGGTTTGGATTCATTGATGTTTCAAGTCTAGCTCAAATCTTGTTCTGTGGTTTTTATCTTGACAGCTGTCAGATAAGACCAGAGGCTAAAGTTCACCTTGGAGCTACCATCATGAATTTGATGGTTTGGATTAGACCTAACAAAAAACCAAGTTCATATTCTGAATCAGAGAAGATTGTTGACCTACCTTCCTCCTCTGGATGGTGATCAGCCGCTGCTCCCTGTGAAGACGGAGGGGCTTACCAAGTGTTGGGCCATTACACAAGCCAAGGCGGAGGAACCACCCGCAAGATACTTGCAACAGTGAGAATATACTATACACCACTCATCTTGCAACTCTGAATGTAGACCAAAAAATTGATTTGAACAGAAAGTTCAAAGTAGCTTGGCTTTCTTTTCTCAGTGAATTGAAATTGGGCAAAAAAATATTGGTACAATCAAGTCATTTGTTTGATCTGTGACCATATAACAGAATACAGATAACACAGTAATTTTGTGTCATTTTGGCCATCCAAAAAATGATTAAAAATGAAAACCTAATTTAAACCAGTTTTTTTGGCCCAGCTTCAATCCAGCATGAAAAGCAAGCCCAGATACTTTGATATTTGTGATCAACTCAACTGTTTGGTCTGAATTTGGATTGGAAAATAAAATGAACCTTATGCTATTGGCCCACCGTTCATACTTGAGGCAGAAAAACACTTCAAACAGAAGAAATCCAAAAATGTGTATCCATAAAATAAAGTAGGAGAAGTCAATCTGGTCTAAGGTTTTGCAAAAACACAATATTCACAGTGGGCAGACATATTAAAATTGGCATGCTATTTGGGATTCCAGAACCTCATCCCACACACCAACATTCACAAGGCTTGGTAAAATGGTACAAAATAGGATCCAAAGAATGATTATCAAGAAATGAAAACAAAGAGCAAAATTGGAAAATTTGTCAAAAATGAAACTGATTTTTTCAAAAGTTTGAATATCAATTTCTGAGGGACAGGAATGTACATGAATCAAGGATAAAATATGGAGAGAATGAAAAAAAAAAATGAAAAAAAACTCAAGACAGGTTGAGGTTGGTGGGCAGTAGATCTGGCCCTGGCAAACCCGCCACAGATGTGATGGCCTCACTGGTGGGGAGGAGGGGGTTGGAGTCCTGGGTCTAGAATCTAGATGATAGATTGCTAGATGGGTGAAAATAGAGGATCCCCCTTCAGTTCTCCCTTTTAGTGCAGATCTGTCACATGTCTTGGGCTGGTTCTTGACCAGGTCTCTGAGGGGAGGATACCTTCTGTGGGAATTCCATCCATCTCTCTCTTTCTCTCTCTCCTGTTCCCTCCTGTTCCCTCCATTTCCCTTCACCTTCACTCATTTATTCCCTCCAGATTGAATATGCATGCTTCACCTTCTGTCCCACAACCTGTCCTCTTGTTGTAATAGCTTATATAGCCTGCAGATTAGATAGCAATGATTAACATGAGTTTCTTCTGCTTCTGTTCCCCAGGGTCTCTCACTTCCAGCATAATTTACTGGGCTGAGATCACCCCAGTTAAACTGGGATGCAATAAACCAATTTAAACTTGGTTGATCTCAACCAATTAAATACAAATCCAATGTCCCCCCCTTTGAACTTGATTTCATTGGTTAATATCAACCAAGTTTAAATTGGTTGTTGCATCCCAGTTTAACTGGGATGATCTCAGCCCAGCCAATTGTGCTGGCAGTTTCTAAAAGATGCAGCCCTCTAACCAGAGAGTAAATCTTTGTGTCAGTCAAGTAATTGAAATGCTCAAGCTCAAATATAAATTATGGCTTGCTGTTCACAACCTAGCACTGCTCTAACTCTTCCAGGAGGCAAAAATATCAACTAGAGGTTATGAGGCCAGGAGAGGATAGACAAACAATCTGTCAAAGAATGATTGTGATGACAAGAAAGCCAACTTGCAAAATGTACATAATAGGGGGTATCAAATATAACAAATCCACCATTAGAAACCAGTCAATTAGCCAAAATTATTTTTCTCCACCATTGGGTCCTCAAAGGGGGTAGGTTAAAAAACAACTTGTTTAAAAATTAGTGGATTTATCAAAACTAGTCAATTATATAATGGTGGATTTGGTTATATTTGATACCCCCTAATACTTCTTAAGTACTGCACATTTTGATGAATTCCAAATATTTCTTTCGAGACAGATAGGAAATTCTCAATTGAAGAAATCACATATGTCAAGAATCATGAAATATCTGAAGTCCAGAAAAATGTGACTTGGTGGGGATAACATAAAGCGCTTGCCAGAATTGTGGAGGAACAGAGAGGAAAAGAAAAGGCGAAATTGGGAGGTGAGAGAAGCCCGTCAAGAGACAAAACAAAACCCTGACGGGCTTGGGGTTTGGTAAATGCAAGCCTTGATGACATCGGGGCCCTTTGGTTGTTGGAAATTGGCAAGCATCTGCTTTATCGAGAGACTGAGAAACTACAGGTATAGTACGCCTAATACCGTGGAGAAATGTGGGTTCCACAACAGGGAGGATGTTGTCTAATCAAACAGAGCGAAACTAATAGTAACAGGGGAAAAGAGGTACAATCAACTGATATCAAGAAAACAAACATAGATTGAATAGCAAAGTGAAACAAATTAGCAGACAGAAGAAGATGGAGAAAAGGGGAAAACGAGATTGTACATTATAGGATGGTTTTCCCTGGTACATTGTTACTGAAGGGGGGGGGGGGCATTTGTGAAACATTAGAATACAACGAATTAAACGGGGACAGTATGCCTGAACTAAAAATGATAACGACAATAAGAGGTGATAAAGAAGACGATAGATGTTCGCGAGGGCCTGGAATCCCAGGTGCTTCTTTGACAATTCTTTTAGATGGGCTGGTGTGATGGACCCGACTTTACAACCGTACTTTACAACGGAGGGCCTGTTGGCGTAGGAGTCAACGTTATGACTTTGAGATCAGATTAAGGCATTGACCCCGATCCGTAAGACTTTTGATTCATCGACGACATAGTTGGATACCTCCGGAAAGTTTTGAGATCTGAACAAATTGTCAACCATCCGTATGTGCGTGAGTGTTGGGCCCCGAAAAAGTGAGAATCAGTACAAAATCAATCGCAAGGTGCGGATGGAAGGCCAGCATGGACTAACACTCTTCGGTAGATTTCTTCCAGAAGATATGACCTGATCGATTGGAAGAACTTGGCAAAAATGTTACCGCTTTTGTCGGATGGCAGGGGCTTGGCCGTGCAATGATAATGCGGTAGGCTGGAGAAGAGGAGCACAACAGTCAGGCACTAGCACAACCAAATGGTAATGACTGCTAGGAAAAACGGTTAGAGTGACATACATGTGATTGGTGTTATTGGAAGCCTGGGTGATTTTGTAAATATCTTCTTCCAGGGCTTTGTTGTACCCGATGGGCACGATCCCACGTTCAAGTTCGATAATTCTCTCCAAGGTGGGCTGGGTAAGGCCTCTCAAGTCCAACGGGTCTCGATAGCCGACCCGGTAAGTCATCAGATAGAACCCACTGAGAGTCCTTAACTTGTCGATCAGATACTTATCTTCTTCCTGAAGGTGGGGAACCCCTACCACTCTGATTGACAAGAAGACGACCACTCTTGGAAGCGCAGGCTGATGTCGAAGCAACGCCGAAAATGAGTGCGGCGCGCCAATTCCCTCACCCAAATGATGGAAAAACGAGAAACATTCCAGCCGCGGCAATGGCCCACTGAGTTTGATGTCCGGGCTATAAACCGGATTCAACGTAATCTCGGTATTGTCACAGGTGCTCTGCCGTTTCCGAAATCGATGCGGGCTCTGGCTGGTGGCGAGGTGCTTAGTTATTTGATGAATGGCCTGGACCGGGGGATAGCTGGACAGGTTGTGACTCGAACCCCTTGGATGATGCGGTTCATGAATCGTGATCTTGGGTTCATTCGGGTTCGGTGGATCATCACTGGTCATCGGGATGTCGGTCATTGCTTGCTTTTCTTCCGTAATATCATCTTTCTCCATCTCCTGCGGCTCTTCATGGAGGGCCAAATCACTGATATGCATCGGGGAGATGAGTAATTCCGAGCGATTATGTACCGGCGTCGTAGGGGACGATTGATATCCTCGCAAAGCGTCATCCTCGTTGGGTTCCCGGTATATGCTTCCATCGTCTCGCCCTTGCCGCTCGCTATTCGCGGTCTTGAGAGAGGATATTGGTTGGTCTAGGCTCGTGTGATCGGGTGTGTACTTGATCAGTAGCTGGCCCAATTTTATGCGGTGAGCAGCGTCAAAAGCATCCTCTAAACCCTTGGCCCAAGTCCAGAAAAGTAGGAACAAGCCAATCAAACAACCCATTGTAAGGGTAAACCAAGCGCCATGTGGGATCTTTTGTAACGAGGATGCGAAGAACAGAGCATCGACAAAACCGGCCAAAATGAAAAAGAGCAGGGACAGCCATACTGGCAAGCCCTTCACGTGAATCTGCGGATCAATGGCAAGCAAAATCGGCTAGTGAACATGAGGGATTAAAGATGGACTTTTTCCTGTGCTCACCATAACCATAGTCATGAGGAATGTGGTGGTGATCAAAACACCAGCGACAGCGAAACCGTCTGGTGAAAAAATGATAAATAACGCGATTAAGTCCATCGGAACATGCAAGTGAAGGGAAAAAAGTGATGGTTGTTAACATACACGCCGAGTTCAGACTCTCATCTGCTCCAAATCCCGCAGTGACACCAACTGTACCAATCAACAACAAGAAGTTCACGACAGGAGCATAGATTTGACCTCGTGAAGAGTCACTGGTGTGGACGATTCTGACCGGGGGAAAACTCTTCAGCCCAACCATTTGCTGAATCAAGGAGAATGAAGCTATGATTGAAGCAAAGAAAACACATGTCAGTATGGAGAAATTGATTTGGACATTCTTGTGGACTCACCAGTGATCATGGCCTGAGAGGCCACGATCGCAGCCAAAAGCGCAAAGATCCAGGTGATCCACCATAGTGGCCCACCCTGTCCACCCGGAATGGAGCGGTAGAAGATATTGGTGACCACCTCAGGTCCCTGTGTAATCAATACTGCGCCTTGACCTAGGTACGCCAGTATTAATGCTGGATATACTGTGGATATGAAGGACAATCGTATGGCGCCTTTGGAGAACTGTCCTAAGCTGATATTGTCAGGATGGAAATATAGCCATAATCAGAATTATGTTACGTGCCCGAGACGTCACGTCAGAAGTGAAGCAATACTAACTTTGCAAACAGGGCCTCAACCCCGGTGATAGATAACAGGATCCCACTCAAAGGGGTGATGGACTTGGCGCGAACGAAGTACATGACAGCTCGACTAGGATCGAGAGCCCGGAAGACGGCGGGGTGGCGAGTGATATTATATATCCCAGTACCAGAGATGAGCATCAGCCAAATAGTGACGATGGGGGCGAAGGACAATGCCAGCTTCTGAGTCCCGAACCGCTGTGAGAAAAAGATGGCGATAAGAATCGCGATCGAAATGCCAGTGATGTCCGAGGAACCTAGCGAAGGTACCGGGATTGCGATGCCAGAAACCGCACTCGTGACCGAGACTGCAGGGGTCAAAATTCCTACGAGGCCAAAAAGAAGACCCAAGCCCGATGTCAGCAGCCAATTGAAACCCATCACGAGTTTTCTTTCAATGTCAACCACTGACCGTCACTCATGATCAAAGCGACCGCAAATAATGTCTGTGTTTTTTAAAAAAATTAAATCATCCAGGGAGGAATCAGCGGAAGGTTCTGAGCGGAGGCTATATCTTGGCCACTCACGATTATTTTGATGACTGGTTTAACTCCCGGCCTGGCAAGGAAGGAGGTGGCGCCGGCGGTGACATGTTCACCAACTGAATGGATCGAGGGAAGTGCCAATTCTGAACCCTCCTTTCTATAAAGGGGTAAACAAAAGAAAATAAGAATCAGCAAATCAGGAAGAGAAAGCCCAAGACATACAGGAAGATTACAAACTCAGTAGGATACATCTGCGCGAACAAAGCAAATGGGCCTCCTTCTCCTTCTCCAGTCCTGTGGTGATCATTGCATCAGTTTTTCTCTGTTGTTGCCTGCTCGATTCGACAATAATGATGCTTACCCGAACTGTGGAATTTGGGGGGGGGGGGGGGGGGGGG